>JAXCGZ010005869.1:65000-70000 GCA_037179515.1 Halocaridina rubra | reverse complement strand
TCATAGCGCAAAATGCCATGTCCACTTCCAAGACCTCTGGATGGATAACAGTTGATCTCAGCGAGGCTGTGAAGAGCTGGGTTTCAGATGGATTAACTGAAGTTCCTGTGGATATTTCCTGTCCAACTTGTGGTGGAAGAAAAAGCCACGTGTCCCTTGTTCCAGATCAAAAGCCCTTTGTTATTATCACAATGCAGCCACCAAAAGTAAGAAATGAGTTAATATTTTAAGGATACTGCTGGGCTTGTTCTTAGGGGATTGTTTAACAGCCATATAAAACAGACATAATTTGATACAGATGTCTGTAGATTTCAGAAAAATAGACATACAGTGCAGTATAACCTCTAGTGAAGTTTTGTAGAAGAAGAAAAAAAAGATACCCTGAACACTGTGAATTAATAATAAATAACTATCATATCTGTCTTTTTGCAGATCCGTCAACAGAGATCAACCGTTGAATGTTCTTCATCTACTGTGGGAGGATGCTGCAGGGCCTCTATGAATGTAACTATTGCTCAAATGGGTTGGGAAGATTGGATATTCCAACCAACATCCTTTGACTTCTATTATTGTAGAGGCCATTGCAATCCTTCTACATCTGGTCATTCCAGTGATACCTCAAACTATATTGACATGTTGAATGTAAGTGCAGAGTAATAAAAGGCCCAATAATTAATACTTGAAAAAATAATTTAGAGGATATGAAGAACATATTTCAAATTCAATAATCAATTTGTAATTACATCAAGTCTCATTCTATCTCCTCTCCCTTCCAGAGACTGATCAGACAACAACCACGTGGTTCAGCAAGGCAGGCTGCTCTCATGCCTTGCTGCTCACCCACCAGTTATGTACCAATTGACATTATGTACATCAAGAACAGCACACTCCACATTGAAAGAATCAACGATCTCATAGTTGAATCGTGTGGCTGTATAGGTTAACATGTGGCTATTTCAACTCAGGGTAATCACAGCCAAAGTAAAGTCTGAAAGTTTAGGAGCAGCTAAGGCTACAGCAGGGACAATGTACCTCAACTGCCTATCCAAAATATTCAGAATCTCTAGACTCTGAGCTAGCTGATTCTATACTAGATCTCAATTTTAAGTGATATTTAGGAGTATAATCTCCTTGAATGCTAAGGTAAAATAAGAAAAACAAAATCATATATACTTAAGGTTTTGAGAGTGAAATTCCTACCAGAATGGAAGCCGGTGATCCAAAGATAAACTTCAGATTACAGTGCTAAATATGAGGACACTTCAGATAACTCATGTTCCACAATGGGATGATCAGTGACTCTTTTACTGTTTAGTAACTGTTTTTCTTAGTGCAACACGTGATAAGTCACCATGTTCAAGCCAGACTGAACTGAGGATTGCATATTGTGTTAGGCTATTTCAAAAAAAGTATGCAGCACTAACGATGATATGACTTACTATAAAATCAAGCTGTTTGGCTGGTCTGTTTTTAGAAGGGTAAGGTACTACAAAGATAGAAAAGAAAAGTTCAGTAATACAGTTCTGTCATTTGATGGCTGTTCGTGTTCTATAACAGATAACAGGAGGAAAATAAAAAAATAAAAACCCAGTTGTGTAATATTTGGAGCCATGCACAGAAAAATGGCGTAACTGTAAAATATCCACGACTATTTAAATTCATTAAACTATTTTGTGGAGGCTAAAAATGGATTTGCAGTTTGGCAAAAATCATGGCACTGGTTAAGATTTGGACGTTACTCTTGTGAACTGCATTCAATTAATCTTATTAGCCATATGCAAACTGCCAATAAGTCTCCTTATCACCGTTAGCATGCTATCTGGATCGAAGCCTAATTTTTTTAGGTCATTTTTACGGGGTAGGATGCCTCTCTCCAACAGTCCTCTTCTTGGCATCCAAAAGGAAATTGCTTTGCACAGCTTTCCTCGCCCCTTCATCTCATATTGGCAACTCATAATGGTGCCAACTCGTGTAAGCCACTTCATGACATTTACAATAAAATATTGTTAGGACTGTAAATAGAACTCTAATTTGTACATAAATGATGTTTGTATTTTTGTCTGGTCTTTGAATGAGATTTTGTACGTTTTATTTATTAAAAAGGAAAATATAAAGGATAGAGTTTAGTGTCTTTCCTTGGGTGATATGGGTTCCTGAATTAAAGAATTGAATTAAGAAAGAAGACATTGTGACATACCAGTGCATGAGCCCATCGCGGGGTGCTAAGAAGGGCATCTAGCCTTAATTTCCCAGCTCCAACCTGTCTGTGCCCATTTTCGATTGAATGGAAATTAATAATTAAACATAAAAAAAAAACACCTGACTTTGTGGCTTTATTTAGCACTACAAGCCGTTCAACGTAATAATAATTATTATAATAATAATAATTATAATAATAATAATAATAATAATAATAATAATAATAGTTCATTTACTTTGGCTGTCTCCCCCACTTTGAGGGGTAGCCGACATAAAAAAAGAAACAATAAGGGATTACTTTGCTTTATGGGCAATGACGAGGGAGCTAGCGACCATTTAGATGGCACTGCTGGAGTGCCACAGCTCTTCCACAACCTGCGTCGCTTCATAAATGTCAACTCCCCTACTGCCCCTACTACAGGGCTACCTCAGTAAGATGCAGCCCCATGGTAACAGCAGATGCCCATCAGAGCTGCGTCACAATCACTCGCCTCTCATTCCTATTCCTAGCACGCTCACTTGCTTCCCTCTCATCCATCCTCCTATCGTTCAGGGCCCTCCTTACTCCATCCATTTCCCCAAAACCTAGGCCTCCCTGTAGTATATCTCCCATCAACTCTCGCATTCATCACCTTTTCCAGCAGTCTTGCATCATCCATCCTCTTCACATGGCCAAACCATCTCAGAACATTCATATCTACTCTGGCCGCCAATTCTCTCCTCACACGTGATCTTTTGCTCACCACTTCATTCCAAATCCTATCCAACTGAGATACACCAATCATAATCCTCAGGTATTTCATCTCAAATGCAGTTAGTTTCCGTCTCTCACTTACTTTCATACCCCATAACTCTGATCCATACATCACAGTTGGCACAACCACTTTCTCATACAAAACTTTCTTAACATCCATTTCCAACCCTCTATTCATCATCAATCCTTTCAACGCACCCAACACTTTACATCCTTCATTCACTCTGTGACACACATCTGCTTCCACTCCACTATTTGCAGCTATGACCGAGCCTATATACTTAAACTGATCAACTTCCTCAAGTGTCTCTTCATTCAACATAACATTTAATCCAGCACCATCCTCATTTCTTGTACACTTTATAACCTTACTCTTTCCCACAATCACTCGCAAGTTCCTTCTCTCACACACCATTCCAAATTCTGACACTAACTGACACAGCTTCTCCTTTGAATTATTATTATTATTTTTATTTATATTATTATTATTATTATTATCATAAATATTATTATTATCATCATTATTATTATTATCACTATTATTATTATTTCCTCTTGAAAGGTATATACCGTCAGCACTCAGGGGATAATCCTCCATACCTCTGGGTCCTCTGTACTTTAGCTGCTTTTTATGTCTGTCGTTTTCCTTTGTGTGAAATTACTTCATCTCTGCCTTGTCCTTAACCTTTATCTTTTCCTTCATCTTGGTGCTTTCTCGTGCCCGGGCCTTTATTGATTAGGGCAGTTTTTGCCTGTCCCAGTGTCACACTTATAAAATAAAAAGAAAAAAAAAATAGAGTATCAACGCAACCTCTGTGTTGGGTTGACAGCCTTGCTCCCCACTTGCCTGTATGTAAGTAGCATCGGGCTTCTTTCTTTCAAGCTCCCTGTAGTGGGTAGCAGGGCTGCCAACCCAACACGGAGGTTGTGCTGATATTCTTGGTTTGAACGAACTTTTCTAGAAATAAAAACTCCCTTTGCTTCCCTAAGGTCATGATGAAACTGATATATACTAGCTTGGAACATCTAAACATGACAATTATTAGAAAAAGCTACAAATTGAACTACTCACATGTCGGTGTTAGGGTTCAGGAGTATTGTATATGAGGAAAATTATTTTTTATGTATGTCTTCGGCTATAATCTATTTCTCTATGGGGTCGCTGTTTCTTCCTGTCTTTTTCCTGACATGTTTATTCTGTTCCCTTGGCCCCTTATCCCGCATATCACTTGCCTTCCTCGTCCCCTCCATCCCTCCCCCTCCACATTTAGGGAAAATTATTCTTTAAGAAAATCAGATGTTAATGCATGTACACACACACACACACACATGGAACCGATCAGGAGACGGGAAGATACGAGCTTTGGGCTCTTTCCCGTGAACACAATTAGGTAATCACACACACACACACACACACACACACACACACACACACACACACAGCCTTCAGGCACATGGACAAGGAAATGTTCAGAAATATTTATGTAACCTATGTGAGGCCAAAACTCGAATATGCAGCCCCCTTTTGGAATCCGCACTTGAAAAAGCACATAGCTAAGCTTGAAAAAGTTCAAAGACATGCCACGAAACTGGTGCCAGAAATACGCAATCTCGGTTATGATGAGAGGCTGAGGGAATTAGACTTGCCATCACTCGAAGCTAGAAGAGTAAGGGGGGATATGGTGACAGTCTTTAAATTCCTTCATGGTTATGATAGAGTGGATAGGGATCGATATTTCGATATGGCTGGCTCTAGAACTAGAGGTCATAGTTTGAAGCTTCGGAAGAAAACTTGTTTGCAGGATGTAAGGAAATACTTTTTCAGTGTAAGAGTAGTTGATAATTGGAATTCGCTAAGCGAGGAGGTAGTTAATGCTACCTCAATCCATAGTTTTAAGGACAGGTATGATAAGTATCACTAAGTCTAAAAATGGAACCGATCAGGAGACGGGAAGATACGAGCTTTGGGCTCTTTCCCGTAAACACAATTAGGTAATCACACACACACACACACACACACACACACACACACACACACACACATATA
>JAXCGZ010005869.1:32500-62500 GCA_037179515.1 Halocaridina rubra | reverse complement strand
TATTTACAAACACACAAATACACATTAATATACATGCACACTTACAAGCACATATAGATACATAAATGTACACTGAAAAACATGCCAGTACAAAGTTACAAAGACACATATACCCACAAACAAAGACACGCACTTATAGACATACACATATTGCAAACACACGCATACATACAAGAACACACACATGGACACTTATGTACACTTACAAAGACACACATATAAATGCACACTTAAACACACACATTCATGGACATTTATTAATATACAAACACACACGCACAATATTAAGCCCAAGACCCGAATGTTGTACAAGAAATATCATACTGCAATTGAGCGGTATTAATATAATAAATAGTTTATACATATTTGGATTTATACAGCTTACACAGATTATATTATAACCGATTCTCAAATCTCTCTCTCTCTCTCTCTCCTAAAAGATTAAACAAAAGCCGACACAAAGCGTATGATGATGTGATTAATTATAAATATCTGGAGAGAGAGAGAGAGAGAGAGAGAGAGAGAGAGAGAGAGAGAGAGAGAGAGAGAGAGAGAGAGAGAGAGAGAGAGAGAGAGAGAGAGAGAGAGAGAGAAAATTATGATCGACCTCCCACTATGAAAGAACAAGAATTGTGTTTATGATATTATATTCTTATTATTCAGCTTCGTATCTAACGAATAATATATTTGTTCATTCATTTTTACAGATTATCTTTTTGTTGCCTGTTTATGTTGTTTATCAATGTTGTTTTCAGGTTATTTCATACACTCCCCCCCCCAAAAAAAGAAGAAGTATTTTTGCACTTAATTTTTGCTGTCATTAGTGATTTATTTTTCTTATAAATTCATTATTTTTTATCATTACTTCCATAAATTTGAGGTGTCAAGTCGAGGGTTCGTGGCTCGCCACGGGCTGAGGTTAGATGGGTATTCACTCAGGATAACGATTACACCTGCCAAAATCCAAGTCCTTCGCAAGAAGGCCCTGTCTGAGCACTTAGTAGAAAAGGGAGTCCGTGATGTAAAACCGATCATCATCAAATACATCTTTTTTTTTTGCGCTTTGGGTCAATATTGATCCCCATTGCGGGGGTGGACACAGACAGATTGCAGCTGGGGAATAAAGGTCGGATGCCCTTACTAGCGACAACGACACCGCAGGACCTATATTTCAAATTCACTAGAATAGCACAATTCTCTATAATCATTATAATTTTATTTATTTACGCTATAATTTAAATTTTTTTTATCATTACTATAATATGTCTTTTCTTTATCAGATATGCATTAAATTCAATTGTTTTTCTTTAAATCACTGTATATTCTACAAGGATACTCAAAATCCTAACCTAACCTAACTATATTCTATAAGGATATTCAGAAAGCCTTATTTTATGCTTAATATTAATTATTGGTTGCTTAATTGGTATTTTTCATTAAAAAAAATTTCTTAATAAGTATTTCTAATCTATACGTCAGAAATAAATTTGGATCAATCGTAGAATAGGCACCTGAATGATTTTAAGGTACTTAGTTTGGGATTGAGGTTA
Organism: Halocaridina rubra; assembly: GCA_037179515.1. Taxonomy (NCBI): domain Eukaryota; kingdom Metazoa; phylum Arthropoda; class Malacostraca; order Decapoda; family Atyidae; genus Halocaridina; species Halocaridina rubra. The sequence goes on along the minus strand of JAXCGZ010005869.1, from coordinate 60,950 downwards.
GATCGGGTTAGGATTAAATTAATTACATAAAAGACAAGGTTAGGTCAACCTAGCCTCCTAATCTAACCTCAATTGCACATTAAGCACCAAAAATTACATCCAGTGTCTATTCTCAGACTGATTCCAAATTTTCCTTTACGTCCATCCAATATTCCTTTTTTTTAATGCTTGAAGCAACCTCTCACCTCTACATTTGACAAAGGCATTCAGAAAATGCCATTTTTTTCTATGAACATTGTTACCAATGTTATTCGTGAGGGCCAGTCGCTATAGTGCCAGTAAGCTTCTGTGAACCTGAAGTGGAGAATCACTTTTACATTACGGTTTTTAAGCATATCAAACTCGAGTGCCATGTACCCAAGGCACTGGCCTTATGGCAACGAGCATGAAGGTTTGCATGTGCTTGTGTGTTTATTTACCTAAATGTGCTTAAGGATAAGAGCCCTATGCTCGTAATTCCCCGTGTGTGTGTGTGTGTGCTTGTGTACGTATTTACCTGATTATTCTTACGGGAAAGAGTCCTATGCTCGTAATTCCCCTGTGTATACACATACGTAGGCACATACATACATAAACAATGATCATAAACCTCCTTGTAAGAGGATGATCAAGTCATAACACACACCCATTCATCAGACTACCAACTCATCCGATCCATCCTCACCACACTGCTTGGGTCACCCACAGCAGAAGCTGGACAAGCCCAGTCTGCCATAGAGCCTTACATCCAAAGTTGATATACTCCCACCGATTCATCTAATGACATCCACCCGTCTCAGTATGCAACAATATGGAAGTGCAGGGAAAACCTTTTATCTCGCATAATTTATTCACAATCTCTCACAATTAATTCTTACCTCTTGCACTCGCTCTTCCCTGTTCCACTGACATACCACATGCACCCAATGCTCTTTCTTTGTCGAAACGGGACTAATTTTGACACGAAAACGGTGTAAACATACATTAAAAATATACAGTACAAGTAGCGAAGCCTGGAGAGGGGAATCCCATTGTCGTATGACTTCCGTCATGCTGAAGCCAGTCCGCCATGCTGAAGCCAGAATCTGAAACTTGTAACAGATCTTGAGCGGAAACGGTTGGTCGAGGGCACGGATATTTTATTACAATGTTTGTAGAAAGTGCCAAGGAAATATATGACCGGAACCGTGAGACTTAGGATCTGGCATCGAGAAGGGCAGGAAAGGACAGGAAGTTAGCCATTTCCTAAACCACAACAAACATAAGCAAGTGTTTCGTACGCAGGTACACGCCCAGGAGAGATGCCCAATAACTCCTCCCCGGAAGTAGGCGGAATTCCACTTTGAACCTGGCGTTGATTAGCTAGGACTAGATCTCACTGATTTCATTGGAGAATTGGATGTTAAGCCATGCCCTGCCCCTGGGGGTATTTAAAGAGCCACCCAGGGCAGAGACAGTTAGTTAGAACTTTGCCAGGGGCACGAATAGATCATAGATTGTGATAGTCATAGGGTGGGGGCATTGAGGCGTCGCAGATGTGTTGTACTCTAGAATAAATATAAGCAAAGGAACTACTGCTTGTCCATTCTTACCTTGTAACCACGCTACCTTGTACCCTTCTGGTACTAATAATTATAAATATATATACGTAGGAGGAAAAGCCCTACGTCAGTGGTGACGCTCGGTGGGATAATAATAAAATCCCTACGTCAGTGGTGTCATTAGATGGGATAATCAAAAGCATTACGTCAGTGGTGGCAGTGCGGTACGGATCTTCACGAAAAAAAAAAAAAAAAAAAAAAAAAAAAACATACGAAGAGACAGGTGAATGCCAGTGCAGACCCGTGCAGAGAAAATAAGAATGGCAAAAGCAGAAATCCAACATCTCCCAATTCAAGAAATGAGTGACGAGGCCAAACACCGGAGAATTCTCGAACTGGAGGAGCAAGTGCGGCGCCTACAAGCACGCGCCGACGCCGCTCCGTCGAGAAGGAACCCGGTCGACGTCGACACCCCCGACAGTGAAACCGACGCCTCAAACATCGAAGAACAGCCGGCCGCTCCGAACCCCGTGGTGACACAGGGAACGCAGCAGGCCCAGCCCCCACCCTGTGCCCTGGTTGTAAAGACGCCTCGAGTCAAAAATTCACTTTTATACCTCGACGGCGCAAATGTAAAAGACCGCGAATGTCCGTCCATAATTCCCGCGACCGACTTCCTGAAATACTTGGGTCTGCGGATGAGAAGTGACGAGTGCTCAAATAGAGAATATTATAAAACTTTGAAGGAACTATTTCTAAGATATTTCTTAGTAAGCCGAAGTGTGACCGGAGCATTGAGTGAAAATGCCCATTACAAGAAGTATAAGTTGCCGGATCCGACCAAAAAGACGGCGATTCGTCGATTTTACTCGAAGAGAAGAAGGAGAACCCTCTCCTTCCTTGCCTTCTGCCATGAAGTTCTTCAGGACCACCTCCTTAAAATAGCTAAGTACTTGTGATCTGTATCCAGTGAGTAATGGGACAATTAGTAAAAGAAATTGAGGTCGGTGGACGCCGCCATTTTATCTTGTAGTTATGCTTTGACTCAGCCAACCCGCTTATAAGGGGTGTGGCGCTTAATAAGTTGATAAAAGTAGAATTTCTGTACCCATTACTAACATGGATAATTTGTACTAATAGCTATAAGCAGTAATAAACTCCGTTTTTTGTTATAATTTGAGTAATGTAAAGAAATTTCGTTGGAAGTGCGTTCCATTTATTTGTATTAATGCTTAGATTGATTTTAAGAACGCGAATGTATCGATTTTTAATTGAAAAAATTTAATGCACGTGAAATCACTGTTACAGTATATTAATTTCTTAAGTGTAAGAATTACAGTGAGTAATATACTTGAATCTGCTTTTAAGGTTTTACTTAGAACACGTGTGGTTTTCGAGAAAGGAATGCGGAAGTGACCATTCGATCTCCCAACCTCGTTATTGTAAATCTGTAGTAATTGTACTGATCCTTGATATTTTAAAGTACGTGTAGAATCATTGTTATATTAATTTCTTAAAGCGTAAGAAATCGAGTGTTAAGATTGCGCCTGTTTTCAAGGTTCTTTCTTTTTTTGTTTGTTTTTTTCTCCGGGGGAGGAATGTTTTAGCGAAAGAAAGACATAAATGACAGATCGTTCTTTTTGTGTTATGATGATGGGAAATTAATATTACGATACGTGTGTGGCATGTTTTTTTTGAAGAATAAGAATTTTCGTGATATTAGTTAGAGATGAGTTTTTTATTTCACGCTATGCAGGTGAAAGTAAGAGTAAATTAGAGTAGTTTGTGCTGTCCTAGAATAGGGAAGGTTTTTCAGTGTCACCCAAACGTAGCTTCAAGGGAGTAGAATGTTTGTTTGTTCGTTAGAATGGGACTTAGGACTGGTGAGGAAGTCTGTGACCGCACGGCTCAGCCGAGATTTCACCTTTACTCTTCTTCAGAGAGACCGGGAAAGGAAAACCAACATGTTGTAAATAAAAGGGACTTTCACAGACAGAAAGGAGATGATTGACTTGAAAGTGATATAGCGAATGTGATAGCGAGTGAGTATGAATGACTGGGGGTATAATGGGAGGGTTGCTCTAGGGGGTGAAATCGCGGAAAGCACCGTTAGGAAGCATGATTGGGGAGTCTGCGAGGATCGTTCCCCTGCTCCGCCAGGTCCTTCTGCATGCCATATCAGAGTGTATTTATGGGAGGTGATGCGCTGTTGCAATATCTAGTGAGGGATATGGATGAGAAGGTAATTCTCCACCTGCCCAGATATGGTTGAAATGCCGAGTTTGTTTTATTTTTGAGATTATTATTCGATTTCCGAGAGATTCCAAGATAGATGTTACGTGATAAAGGACGTGAATCTATGAATGATTCTTTATTTTCTTTGCTAGCTGCAGTATATACATTATTTGTCTGAAGAGATATGTTAGATTGATAAAGTAAAACTTTGCGAGTTTTAGCCATGATAATGTTTTATCAAAATTATTTCGGCTTGGTCATAAAGAAAGAGTGAGAGCTGACACGAAATGACAACAAGAATGTTACACAGCTGTATCCCGTATTTGAGAGAGCAGATATAAGTCAAATTCGAGATAGTAAAAGAAGATATATATTTTATGTTTGAATTGTTTATGTACAACTCCGTACGAGATTTTGAAGTTTAAGCAAAATGCATTCCTTACTGTTGATAATGAAATATACTTTTTGTTTTTATTATTGCATACACAGAGATAGACTTTTTATATTCTTAGATACCCGTTTTTGTTATAGTTCTTTTTGTATTGAAGAAATCTTTAAAATCTTACTTAAAGGATTCTGAAAAGATTATCTAGAGATAACCATGGTTAATCCCTAGCATTTTCATGAATTTTAGATTACAATCGGGCTAAATTAAAGATAATTGAGATTATTAGAGATTATTTGCTGAGTTTTAAAGTTAAAATTAATGACACTTAAGTCCTTTTTAAGAAGTTGTTAAGAAAAAGATATTTGTACTTTTGTTGATAGTAGTAGGGATACTGTCACATATGATTTTAGTTTTTTTGCTTTAATTTCATCAGTGTGTGTGCTTCGACTTAACCCTCTGATTTATAGCATGAAAAGAGAGAGATTGTCATTATAGACAAGGATGTGTATGCTGTTACAGTAAAGTCCTTATCAAGATTAAACAGAGAGGAATGGATTTATGCTTCGACAGTTCTGCAGTTGTACACTAAGTTCTTTTGCTTTTGTTTTGTTAATGAGGAAATAAGAATAGCCCTCTGACAATAAACGTAAGACTCTGTCGATAGTCATTGCTAACGTTTGTTCACGTTCATTTGTTTATTTATTTTTATTATTAGAGATACTCTGCGACGATTTTTTATTTTCAGTACAAGTAAAAGACAGAGGCCCGTCTCAGCTGACACAGACTGGAGGCCATGACGTATTTCAAGGTCGCCCAGCCTCTCTCTCTCTCTCTCTCCTACCTTTCACTCGACTCTGAGCCTGACAGAGGCTCCGCTCAATGCTAAAAGAACGTTGCTGTCTTTGATTTTTTGCGTGTGTTTTTTTCCAGCGAAGCTAGGCGATAATTGTGCCTACATTTTATTGCAGTCAATAGATTGTTGCATGCTGTTATTGCATAAATACTGATAAGATATCGGTAGTACCGCCATTTGCCTAAATATTTTTGCCACATGTCGCAACTGTTTAGAGAATAAATAGAACTCCCATTGACAAATTGTGGAGCCAGCAAGTTGCCACTTATGCTATATATATATACCTTGATTATGACAGCAGGAATTTGAATATTAAAGGAGACTGTGTTAGAATAAGCATCACTATGAAATATAAGTATAGAACTCTGTTCTTACTTCTGAATGCCAGTCTCCATTGTATATATATTGACATTTCTGATTTAGTATATTTATTTTTATTGTTTATTATTCTTATTTTTAGATCATGATTATTAGTAATGTTATTATGTTGACTGATATCGTTGCTATCTCTCAATGGCCTGTTGCTAATTATTATTTTTGAAAGGAAATCAGCAGTAACTTGATGATTTGTATCTTTTATCTGAATTCATACTTGATGTTACTGTAGCCACCGCTAATAAGAATGTTTCTTTAGTGGCTTTTCTCAGCATTTAATGATTATTCTTTTTGACATTTATAGTAGAGTAATGCTATGTAGCAGTTGCTAAGTCCTAAGTATCTTGGAATAATAATCTAGTTGTGTAGACACATACCTTCCATTACCACCCTATTCCTAGGCAGCCCCGACCTGCAAGTTCTAAAAGCCTTTAGATTTTGTCCGTCAGACAAGTCCCTAGTGCCCATTGAATAGAGATTGCAATCACTTGCAGTTGCAGGGGAGGCAAAGTATAGCCTCGATTACCAACGTATGGCCATTGTTGGTACCCTGAAGTCATAGGGAACCTTTCTTACAACTGTAGTAGTGACATAGGTTCAAACTTTCATCCCGAGATCTACTTCGAAGGTACGTGCGAGGGCCGTAAAGGAAGAGAAACGCTGTGACGTTGCAGGTCTCCTGCGTGGTGGTCTTAGTCAAGATCGGCCTAGGGCGGGACGAGGAAGCCGGGCTGGAAGGATTCGCGGGATGGGGCCCAGTCCTTGTCCTTTTTGTTTTGCCTAACCGAGTAACGGAGATATGGCAACAAACCTGGGCCTGCAGCGAGGACAGCGGGGGAGTGAAAGCGAAAGAATCCCCGAGGGAAACCGTGGAATCGCACCTAGCAAGAATTCATGAGTAAGGGACAGAGAAAACGAAAGTCGTCCTAAGACAGGGAGGACAGTCCTAAAAGAGTAAAAGTTTTAAACTACTTTAAAAAAACCCAGGTAATCTTGATGAAATCCCAGAAACAAGGAGATCCCCATACGTGTCATAACTGTAGTAAAAAGAGAGGAAAAGAAACGCAGAAATATTTTAAAATATTTTAATAGTACCTTTAGAAGCCACGTAAATGAGAAAGAAAAATAATCCCTATACATGTCCAAACTTTAGTGAAGAGAGAAAGAAGGGTATTTAAAAAAAAAATCCCTTATTAGTTAATTAAAATTACCTCCGTATTAGAACTGAAAAAATGGGAAAGAAAATGTCCCCACCGTCTTTTGTGCTAAAAGAAAAAAAAAAAAAAAAAAAAGAGACAAAATATTTTTATTTTTATGTTTATTTTTTTTGTTTTGCTAGCTTTAAGATAATTTTAAGCGAAAACTCAGAGTCTCCCTTAAATATAGTGTTGAGTAAGTGCCATTGATAAAGTGTATGATTTGAACTAAGGTTAATAAGTTATTTTCTGCTTAAATAATATTAGTGTTTTGTTTTAGCATTATTATTTGAATTATGATTTAATCTTTAGATTCATTAAGTTTTTATGTTAAGGGGTCTCTGAATAGTAATATAATATGAAAGTAAAACATGTTTTGTTTCAGGAGTAGTTTTTAAGGCTTAATTTTAAGACAAATCAATGCCCCTAATAATGATAGGAATAGAATTTATGAAGGTAAGGTCTCTTATAGAAATTACTGTTGATGTTATAGTCTATTGCATTTTACATGTTTATACATGCTAATACTCTACTTAATTGTTTGCTAATGTTCTAAATGAGTCATAATCCTACTGTAATTAACTCAATTTTGTCTTTTAAAGAAACGAGAGAAGTAGATGAATTAATGTTTTGATTTAAACTGATTGTTTGATCTTAATTAATGTTTAATATTAGTTTCACACTGGAATTATGTTGTTTAAATATAAGAATATGTTTGCATTTCAGATTTCCAACAAGGAAATAGACCCTGCATGCTCTAGTTGTCTGTAAAAGTACTCTATATATGTTATGTTTGTGTAATTCGCATAGGAATTCTTAGGAAATAGCTTAAATAATTCGGCCCCATTTCTATTGTAAACTAGTGTTAGCTAGGATATGTCCAAGAGCTCCCGGAAAATTAGTCCATGCTTCGACTGAAATAAGAGATATTTCAGTTTTGGTTGGGAGGGATGTCGTATGACTTCCGTCATGCTGAAGCCAGAATCTGAAACTTGTAACAGATCTTGAGCGGAAACGGTTGGTCGAGGGCACGGATATTTTATTACAATGTTTGTAGAAAGTGCCAAGGAAATATATGACCGGAACCGTGAGACTTAGGATCTGGCATCGAGAAGGGCAGGAAAGGACAGGAAGTTAGCCATTTCCTAAACCACAACAAACATAAGCAAGTGTTTCGTACGCAGGTACACGCCCAGGAGAGATGCCCAATAACTCCTCCCTGGAAGTAGGCGGAATTCCACTTTGAACCTGGCGTTGATTAGCTAGGACTAGATCTTACTGATTTCATTGGAGAATTGGATGTTAAGCCACGCCCTGCCCCTGGGGGTATTTAAAGAGCCACCCAGGGCAGAGACAGTTAGTTAGAACTTTGCCAGGGGCACGAATAGATCATAGATTGTGATAGTCATAGGGTGGGGGCATTGAGGCGTCGCAGATGTGTTGTACTCTAGAATAAATATAAGCAAAGGAACTACTGCTTGTCCATTCTTACCTTGTAACCACGCTACCTTGTACCCTTCTGGTACTAATAATTATAAATATATATACGTAGGAGGAAAAGCCCTACGTCAGTGGTGACGCTCGGTGGGATAATAATAAAATCCCTACGTCAGTGGTGTCATTAGATGGGATAATCAAAAGCATTACGTCACCATTATAATTACATATAAACAAACATACTTGGTGATAACTGCCATAAAACCGGCTAAAACATACAAACAAACGCCAGAGAAAGTGAACGATCATATTCGAACATATAACACGGTACATACAATGGTTTCGTATAACCTTTTAACTAGCAAAGAAGATGGGCTATTTATATGAAGTGTCAAAGTTCTCCCTATTTATTAATACATAAATTATTATGTGGTTCATTTGACTCTAATGATGAAAATGTCATCAGAACGATTTAAAGCAAGTCTAAAAGGATACAACAGCACGAAGCAAAATCACTTTCTAATAATGAATGATATGACCTTATCAACTAATCATTATTGCAGAAAACTGTAATGATGATTAGCAGTAATTAGCAACAAGAACTGTTGGACCTGATAAGATGCCAGTGGAGGTATGGAAGAGTCTTGGAGAGGAAGGCATAGATATCTTGTGGGACTTAATGCAAAAGATCTTTAGCCAGGAAAATATGCCAGAGGAGTGGAGAGGAAGCTTAATCATCCCAATCTATAAAGGGAAGGGAGACATTCAGGAGTGTGGAAACTATAGAGGTATAAAGTTGTTAAGTCATACTATGAAGATATGGGAGAAGATCATAGAGAGGAGACTCAGAGAGGTAACGACAATTGGGGATGAACAGTTTGGCTTCATGCCTGGAGGAGGGACAGTGGATGCCATATTTGCCTGAGACAAATGATGGAAAAGAATCGGGACAAACAGAAAGGACTGCATATGGTCTTTATTGACCTGGAAAAGGCATATGATCGAGTACCACTTCAAGACGTGTGGAGGTGTATTAGAGAAAAGGGAGTCCCCAAGAAATATGTAAGAACCATCCAAGATATGTATGAGAGGGCAGAGACAAATGTTAAGAGCAGTGTGGGCTTGACGAAAAGTCTCTCAGTAAATGTTGGTCTGCATCAAGGGTCTGCTTTGAGTCCATATCTATTTGATCTGGTCTTGGATGTAGTAACCCAGGGTATTAGAGATCAGTCACCATGGTGTATGCTCTTTGCAGATGACATTGTACTGTGTAGCAGCAGACGAGAGGTAGCGGAGGAGAAGCTTGACGAGTGGAGAAGAGTGATGGAGGATAGAGGACTGAAAATCAGCAGGAAGAAGACAGAGTACTTAAGGTTGAGAGATGATGAGGATGGGGAGGTCAATTTGCAGGGGGAGGTGTTGAAAAGTTCAAGTATTTGGGATAAACAGTAGCAGAAGATGGTGACCTAGAGTCAGAAATAACCCACAGAATACAAGCGGGATGGAAGAACTGGAAGAAAGTGTCTGGGGTGCTGTGCGACAGGAGAATAGGGATTAAGTTGAGGGGTAAAGTGCATAAGACAGTTGTGAGACCTGCGATGATGTATGGAGCAGAGACATGGGCAATAAAGAAGACACAGGAGAAAAAAATGGATGTGGCAGAGATGAGGATGTTGAGATGGATGTGTGGGGTGACAAGAAGCGATAAGATCAGAAACGAGGTAATTAGAGGTACCTCAAAAGTTAGAGAAATATCAGATAAGATACAAGAAAGTAGACCAAGATGGTATGGTCATGTCGTTAGGAGGGATGAACAGTATGTTGGGAGGAGGGTGATGGAAATGGATATACAGGGTAGGAGAAGGAGGGGGAGACCAAAGCGTACGTGGATGGATTGCATCAATGACGACCTGAGGTCTAAAGGTTTGTTGGGTGATGAGGTATGGGACAGAAACAAATGGAGAAAACTGGCCAGAAACATCGACCCCACATATAAGTGGGAAAAGATGTAGACGAAGAAGTATTTCCTCACTATGAGGGGCCGCGGTAGCTCAGTGGTAGAGTGCGTTAGTCGGTAAGCGACAGATGTGGGGGTTCGAGCCCACCGCGGAGCGTTAGGAAGGGCATCGAGCTTTACTTCCCCGACTCCAAACTGTGTTCGCTCTAAAAAACGCAAATTATTAATGGTACTTTTTTTTTTTTTTTTATCTTTTATGTCACAGTAAGTCTCAATTTGGAGGTGGACACAGACGGATTGAGGACTGGGAATTAAGACTGGATACCCTTCCTAACGCCCCGCCACTGTTCAAAAATAGGTCCGTCACTTTCCAAATTGAGTACGTAAGAACTGCGGCGGTTACCTTATATGCCAAAAACACGTTCCTAGGTGGACACCCATCCAAGTACTGGACAGACGCTAAGGGCTTTAACATCGCTGATCAAACAAAAAGCGGCCTACCCACCATAGTATGGCAGTTGGAAAAAAAAATTACCTTGCCACCCTATGGGTCGGACCTATGACCTGACCAAGATTCGCATCTTACACACTATAGAAGAAGAAGAAGAAGAAGAAGATATAGTTTATAAAGGAACAACAGAATTTTTAACGACCTCACTCCCTTATATATTAGAATCACAATATAAAAACGGGTATAACATGTGAACTATTACTGTCAAACAACAATAAAGAGTAGCAAAGAAGAGTGTTTATACATTGCAAGAAAAATGCATTATAAGGGAATCAGAATTACTAATCGATATTTCTCCCTTATACAGAATGATAAAGAAACCTAATTATAACAAGTACGAAACAAGCAAATAACAACTGTCGCAATCAAACTAAAATAATGAGTAGTAGCTAAAAACAGACACTGTTTTTACATTGCTAGATATATGCATAATAAGAGAGCAAGAACTTAGAACGATGTCTTTCCCTTATTTATAACTATAAAAAAACCCACCCAATTATAACAAGAATAAAATAAAAAAAATAGAAAATAGTCCAAACTCCAATAGTAAGTAGTTAGCAACACTGACGATTTGTTTACATTGCGAGATAAGCTGCTAAGGGACAAGAGTCTAAAATGATGTCTATGCCATATATAGAATGACAAGAGACTAATTATATGCAAAATAATATACACAAATGGCAGCTCTTACTATTAAACTCCAATAAATGAGACGTAGCTAGCAACAAAGACAATTGTGTTTACATTGCAAGAGAAATCTTTTACGAGGGAACACAAGTCTAAAATGCTCTTTCTCCCTTATATAGAATGGTAGTGACCTTGTTATAGTACTATAAATAGCGACAAATAATATTGATGAGATCCTCGCCCTGCGTGTCACTGAGTATTCTTGAACACATGGTGGTGCTACATGTGATAACTTGGGTAGCAGTGATGCCAGTAATTTGATGAAAAAAGGGGAAGAGGAGAAAAATACAAAATGCATTTATAGGTTTTAGGAAAGATATGAATAGTTTTAGTGATTAAGCAATGAAACTGGCCAGAGGGCGGGGAGGCATGAGCATAAGGCCCTTTCCCATAAGAAAAGTTACGTAAATACACTTACATACTTAAAAATAAAAAAAAATATGCATGTCTGAAACGACCCTAGTTTCCGGTTAACTGTAGAATTCCTAAATAACTGTAGAGAGTGTATAATAATGAATAATTAAGGGGATACAGAGGCGTGATATTTGCTCTAAAATTAGTTTGACCAGGTTAGTGAAGTTTATCTAAGGTGATTTTATTCCCGTTGATCTCAGATTCCTTTTGAAGCATATATTCTCATATACTTATAACCAGGGATGATAAATTAGACAAATATGACAAGGTTTACCTAAAACTGCATCAGCTGAAGAGAGGGCTGAAATAACTGGAACTACCACTGCTAGATTATCAACAAAGTGATAGTGGTCATCCATATATATATATATATATATATATATATATATATATATATATATATATATATATATATATATATATATAATATATATATATATATATATATATATATATATATATATATATATATATATATATATATATATATATATATATATATATATATATATATATATATATATATATACATATACATATATATATATATATATATATATATATATATATATATATATATATATATATATATATATATATATATATATATATATATATATATATATATATATATATATATATATATATATAACGTATTTTGAGCTACAGACCAAATTCTGATATTTCTTGAGAAGTGGCATAATACTTTCCGAGCATTAAAAAAAAAATAAAATAAAAAGATAAAAATTGACATTGTATTACCGAACCCGAATAATCCAGAATCACAGATATAAAGAACTGACTTAGGAAACGGGGAGTAATTATAATACTGTGTCCTTATCACTGCACAGAGTACTGTACTAATATATGTCTTTCTTTTATTTTAATTATCCAATTCAACTTCATGAATGATAATATATATATATATATATATATATATATATATATATATATATATATATATATATATATATATATATATATATATATATATATATATATATATATATATATATATATATATATATATATATATATATATATATATATATATATATATATATATATATTCATTATGTGCACAAATGACTATATACAATAAACCTGACATAGCCATCGATGCTTACCTAAGTCAGTGCTACTTCAGAGTATGTTCAGTGATCAAATAATTGAATGATCTCTGTAGAATCACAAAAGATTCAGTTACAACTTAAGATGGTATATATTTACTTTCACCCCACCCCACCCCCCGTTAAGAAAAACTATCAAGATATATACTTGCAAAATTTGAGGTCTGGTTTAATTAGTTTGTTAGTTTAGCTCCAGCTTAAACAAAAAAAAACGGATCACAATAAATGAAGTTATCATTATTTTACATTAAAAATATTTATTTTTAATATTACATTTCAGGGGTGTATTAGTAAAAATGTACCAATAATCTAACCTAACCAGGTGTAAAACTACAATAAAATACTAAGACATACATAAATTACTGTTGCTCTTTGAGAAATAATATAATAAAAAAGAATGTATTTACCTGAATGAAACACAAGACCGGATATGAACCTTAGATCACATATCCTGCCAACCCGCACAAATATTGACTATAAAGAGACAGTAATCGAAAAAATGAAAGACGTTGTGATGGAAAGGGCAAACCCACTCATCAGACAGGCACTTGATAAGGAGAAGACAGTGGTAATCTCAGGCATAAGTGAATCCCAGGAGCCAACATGGCAGGGGAGACTTGAAGAAAATAAAGCTAGGGTTGTAGACCTGATAAGAAAGCTTGGAGTAGTATGTGGTCCTGAGGATATTGTAAACATACACCAACTAGGTAAATATTCGAGGGAAGGAAAGCCGAGACCAACAAAAGTAACCTTTGAGAGAGGGGAGACATGTAGGGAAATATTGTTGAGAAAAAAAAGTCTAAAAGACCTTCAAGAATGCAAAGAAGTGTTCATTAGACGATACAGAACACAGGAAGAGATGGGAAAGATCAAAAACTTGTTGCAAGAGGCAAGAAGGTTAAATGATGGAAGAAATGAAGAAGAGAAGAAAAATTTTCGTTACGGAATACTTCCAGACAAAGGGGAGATAAAGAAGATAATGACAGAAGATCAGGGGATGGGGCCTCATTAAGATTGTTATACACAAATGCTGATGGATTAGCTGGTAAGGCAGTAGAATTAAAAGATAGGATTCACAACAGTAAGGCAGATATAGTAGCAATTACAGAGACTAAGTTGAGTGAGGACATAAACAGTGTCACAGTTTTTCCTAAGGGCTTCAGAATACTAAGGGTCGAAAGATCTGAGAGGACTGGTGGAGGGATAGCACTGCTCATAAGTGAGAGGATTCAAGTTGAAGAGATAAACTTGGCTATAGAAAGTGAGTTCAGGGAATTTCTTGTTGCTCGCATAAATACTGGGTCAGAGAGCATTATAATAACTGTTGTATACAACCCACCAAGGAACCAAAATAGGCTTGAAATTTATGAGGAAAGTCATATAGGTACGATTGAAGTCATAAACTCAGTTGTTAACATGGCGCGGGAGAAAAAATGTAGGATTTTGATTATGGGAGACTTTAATCATAAAGAGATAGATTGGATAAATCTTGACCCACACAGTGGTGAGGACTCCTTTGGGGCAAGATTCCTAGATTGCGTACAAGGGAATTTCCTACACCAACATGTAATGGAACCAACAAGAGCCAGGGGTGGGGATGAGCCATCACTACTTGATCTGGTGTTCACAGATAATGTGTTGGATATTGAAAATATTGAGTATGAACCACCAATTGGAAAGAGTGACCACTGTGTGTTGTTGATGGAGTATATCATTGAAGACATTCTTCCTGAGAGTAGAGGCACTGAGGACATGAGGAGGAACTATCAGAAAGGAGATTACATCAAAATGAATGAGCTTTTTGCAGTTATTGACTGGAGAACCTTATTTTACAACAAATCTGTACAAGAAATGTATGACATCTTTTGTGAGAAATATGGGAAGATTGTAGATTGCTGCATACCTGTCACCAAAGTAGGTGTAATTCATGCCAGAGAGAAATGGTTCGATAATGGGTGTAAAAGAGCTAAGGAGTGGAGAGACAAATGCTGGAAAAGGTATAGGAGGAGAAAAAACATAAATGCCTGGCAAACCTACAAAAGAGCAAGAAATGACTACCTAAGTAAAAGGAGAGAGGCAGAGAAAGATTATGAGAGGGACATCACCAGGAAGGCGAAAGAAAATCCCAAGCTTTTCCACAGCTTTATCAGAGGAAAACTGAAGGTAAAAGAACAGGTTTTAAGGCTAAAGAGAGCGGATGGAAGCATCACTGAGACGGACGAAGAGATCTGCAAAGAATTGAACAAGGAGTTTCAGTCAGTATTTACAGTAGAAAATACCCCACCCCCTCAGATTGCAGTGATAGAAGCTCAAGGGCCGGTATTAGAGAACATCAACCTTACAGCCACAGAGGTATGCAAAGCGCTGATGGATTTAGATGTTCATAAAGCTACAGGTCCTGATGACATATCCCCTCATGTGCTTAAAAAATGCGCAAACACAATATCAGTGGCACTAAGTATCATATTTAAGGAGTCATTGGAGTCGGGGGAGATTCCAAGATGCTGGAAACAAGCAAATGTGATACCTATCTTCAAAAAGGGAAGGAGGGATACGGCTCTGAACTATAGACCAGTTTCCTTGACCAGCATAGTTTGCAAAGTTATGGAGAAACTACTAAGGAAACATATCTCTCTTCACTTGGAATCCTTCAACTCTTTGTCAGTGAGGCAACATGGCTTCAGAGAAGGAAGATCAACAGTAACAAACTTATTAGAATTTTATGATGAGGTAAGCCAAATCTTACAGGAAAGAGAGGGCTGGGCAGATTGCATATTCCTAGACTTCCAGAAAGCGTTTGACACTGTTCCACATGGGAGACTTATTAGGAAGCTGCAATCAATGGCTAGAATAGGTGGAAATGTCTTGGAATGGATAAAAACTTACTTAGAAGGAAGGGAACAGAGGGTTAGAGTAAGACACTCAGTGTCTGAATGGAGAAGAGTTAGTAGTGGAGTTCCACAGGGTTCAGTTTTAGGGCCACTTTTGTTCCTTGTATATGTAAATGACCTACCAGAGTCTGTAAATTCATTCATGAATATGTTTGCAGATGATGCAAAGATTGTGAAGAAAGTAAAAAACGAGAACAATGGTAGAGAACTTCAGGAGGATCTAAATAATCTGCATGAGTGGTCAGAAAAGTGGCTAATGAAATTCAATACCTCAAAATGTAAGGTAATGAGAATGGGTACAAGTGCAAGAAGGCCCAAGCTTGACTACTCGGTGGCTGGAGTACAACTTCAGGAGACAGAAAATGAGAGAGATCTAGGAGTAAACATATTGGCAGATTTGTCTCCAGAAATACATATAAATGGCGTAGTAAGGGCAGCATATGCATTCTTATCAAATGTAAGGGTAGCCTTCAGGCACATGGACAAGGAAATGTTCAGAAATATTTATGTAACCTATGTGAGGCCAAAACTCGAATATGCAGCCCCCTTTTGGAATCCGCACTTGAAAAAGCACATAGCTAAGCTTGAAAAAGTTCAAAGACATGCCACGAAACTGGTGCCAGAAATACGCAATCTCGGTTATGATGAGAGGCTGAGGGAATTAGACTTGCCATCACTCGAAGCTAGAAGAGTAAGGGGGGATATGGTGACAGTCTTTAAATTCCTTCATGGTTATGATAGAGTGGATAGGGATCGATATTTCGATATGGCTGGCTCTAGAACTAGAGGTCATAGTTTGAAGCTTCGGAAGAAAACTTGTTTGCAGGATGTAAGGAAATACTTTTTCAGTGTAAGAGTAGTTGATAATTGGAATTCGCTAAGCGAGGAGGTAGTTAATGCTACCTCAATCCATAGTTTTAAGGACAGGTATGATAAGTATCACTAAGTCTAAAAATGGAACCGATCAGGAGACGGGAAGATACGAGCTTTGGGCTCTTTCCCGTAAACACAATTAGGTAATCACAATTAGGTAATCACCAATCCTTTTCAATTGTCCGCCACAGAAAAGAAAAATCATGTATTCACCCGCCAAAAATAATCCGCCAAAAATAATTGTAGTTTTTACACTTACAACCAAGTAAAATACAGTATAACTTAAAGTAATGCTTCTCTAATATATGAAAGGTACTTATAGCTATTCTGATCATGAATAAAATATCTTAAACGTATTCACGAAAATATTATTTAAAATTAACATCTAAATTTTATTATTCATTTGAATGGCAATTAAAATGCTCTAACTAAATATAATAAAAATCAGATACATTAAAAAAAAAAACTTTCATTGGGCTACGCATATTTTTGTATGTCTGTTTGATAATAGGTTAATTCTATATACAGAATACGATGCACTTCATGATTCGTTTACTAACTTAAATAAGAAAAAATACGATTTTTAAATCAAAAAGTCACTATTGTTTTATATTAATTATAGAGGCAATACAAAGCAATCATCCTTTCAATGGGCTGCATTACTTCCTACAGTGTAAACAATGGCGGACTCTGCGAACCCTATGGAGACGGATCAACCTAGTACTTCAAGACAAAACCAAACTTCAGCATCGAAGACTGGCCATGGGCCTTGGTAATAATACTTTTGGATGTTTGATGTTTATTTACATTTACTTTTTATGAAGTGATAGGCGTTGATATGAGATATTAAGACGTGTTTACTGTACCTTATCCGTCTATCGCCAGTGTAAATGGTCGTGATTTTTATTTTGTGCATGGGGATCGCGGTAGCGCAGTTGCTAAAGTAATCGGCTTGAGAAGTGACATTGTGTCGACCTCCACCCTTAATTTCCCAGCTCTTGCCTGTTTCCACCCCCAATCAAATTGGGATTAAGTGACGTATAAATGGCAAACAAATATGTTTAGGAAAACTGGTTTATATTCGTTTTATGCACCCCTTATATAGCCTACTTGAAGAGTTTGTGTTGCATTCATTTACTGGAATTTGCAGCGGTGCTGTATAAACACCCTAATTCATCCTCTGTAGGTATGTAAGACTTCAAACTTGAATCAGGTTAGGTTAGTTATTTTTTTTTAAGTTATTTAAGTAACCACCGCTGCCCACCAATTTCGGACATGACACAAAAAATAGTGATTTCTAAAGAAAACAATTATCACACTAATTCAAAACACGTCAAAGTCTATCAGGATAGTTTGGTCCAATATTAGAAAGATTGCATAAAACGAATCTTAACCATAAAATTTTTTGAGTTATATTGCTAATTTCCTTATTGTCTTTTCCTTTAGGATTGAGAAGTACCGTCCCATACTCTTCACTGACATAGTTGGTAATGAAGAAACTGTCGCACGCTTGGAAGTGTTTGCTAAGCAGGGTAATGTCCCAAATATCATTATTGCTGTAAGTAAAATTGATGTGAACTATGAGTTACTTATAATTTACTTAAGAGTGAAATGTACTAAAAATATTTATATATGAATGCTAAAACTTTATTTATTTCTAAAGTTGGTATTTAATTGTACGTGTGAATAATAAAAATATTGCATTAGTAATAAAAAGGGGACTGTAGTAAGTAAAGTTGATAGTAAACTCCGCTCAGGAGGTGGCAAACCCCTGTTCGAGCCCACCATGCGGAGTTAGGAATGGCATCCAGCCTTAATTTCTCTGTTCCTACCTGTCTGTATCCACCCCCATATTGGGATTAATAGTGACATAAAACACAAAACATTAGTCATGAAAATGTATATAATACTTTTTACATAATCTGTTTTAAAGAAAGTGGCATAGTGCCATACCCTTTAATGAAATATGCTAAAGAAAGTACCATAGTGCCACAATTGTAGTATTGTTCATACTTATTTAAAAAATACAGACGACCATTTACATTTCAGGGGCCACCTGGTGTTGGCAAGACAACTACAATATTATGCCTGGCACGTGCCCTTCTTGGGCCCTCATTCAGGGAGGGTGTTTTGGAGTTGAATGCTTCAAATGACAGAGGTATAGATGTCGTAAGAAACAAAATTAAGATGTTTGCCCAACAGAAAGTGACCCTTCCCAAAGGATGTCACAAGATTATTATCTTGGATGAAGCTGATAGGTAAGAGAATAATGCAAGTCGCATACAGTGTATTTTTTTATGAGTGACTCCAGGAAAGGCAAATAAAATCGTCCTCATCTGACCCTGGTACCAAGAAAATATTTATGAATATGTAGCATGTTAAGGACAAGGCAGAATAATGGTTTGATTGCAAGCAAATAGAAACAGAGATAGCGAGTGGTGTAATTGTCATATATGAAGGAATACTTAGAGATCTATAACAAATATGACAGAATTTTTGGTGGAATGAATTCTGTTAATATCTTTGTACCTGTTTTTTTTTTTTTTTGTAATATATCTAAATATCTCTGTCTTGCAATCCCTTAGTTACTGTTCATACATGTATTTTGGAATTGTAGACAGTAAACATATCTACTTTCTTATGTAAAAACTTCTCGTGTCAGTTGATTCGTAAATTTCTCATAGATACCTGGCTTTTTCATGGGTGAGGGTAGTCCAACTCCATGCTGCAGTCAGTTATTCATATACAGTATTATGTATGTACAGAAGCTCCCCTACTAACGAACAGCCAAGTTACAAACATTCACAGATATAAACAAGAACCTATCCATTATTTACCTGTGTATTGATGTATGTATTTCTGTAATATTTTTTATTATTACATGATAATTACTGTACTAAGATTCATTAATACAGTATATTTTCTTTTATGTAGTAGTTAAGTGTCTTTAGACTAAGTACAGTACAGTACTGCATATGTATGTACTGTACAGTACTTTTTTCTTTTTAAACTAAACACAACTTACGAGCAATTCTACTTACAAATGGACTTCTGGAACCTATCTCATTCATAAGTTGGGGAGTTTCTGCATATGTACTTTATATGGTTTTGACTACCTTACTGTCATATCAAGTGCCAGTGACTGCAGTAGCCCAGTAGTTTAGAGTGTTCACTTAGGAAGTAACAAATCTGTATTGGAGCTCACCATATGGTGCTAAAAAGGGTATCCAGCATGACTTTCCCAGCTCCAACCTGTCTTTGTCCACTCCCATTTTAATTTAGATTTATAGTGACACACAAAAACTACAAAAAACTTCTCGAGTGCTGACCTCTTGTATGACATAAAGCAAATATTGTTTTCCTTTTCAGCATGACCGAAGGAGCACAACAAGCTTTAAGAAGAACCATGGAGATCTATTCGTCCACAACAAGATTTGCTCTTGCTTGCAATTCCTCCGAGAAAATAATTGAACCTATTCAATCAAGATGTGCTATGCTGCGCTATTCTAAGCTGTCAGATTCCCAAGTTAGTAAAATTGGTTTATTTTTTCACCAATATGAACTTAATCTGGACGTTCCATTTTTTGCTATTCTAAATTATCAGATTCCTAATGTAGTAAATTCGGGTTACTTATTTTGCCAACATCAGCTCAGCAGAGTTAATGAGATCACTAGTGTATGTGTGGTGAGTCAGTGGTAGAATTATATATCCTTAAGAATGGGCTTCGAAAAGGGCAATAATGCCTCTTGCAGCAGTCTTATGAAGAAATAACTTGAATTAGTCCATAGGACTTAGAGATGATATTATATTTTAGCATCAATGGAAAAAAATATTAAACTGTTATACCTTTAGTGCATGTGGGGTCGCAGTAGCTCAATGGTAGAAAAGGTGAGTTGATAAGCAAGTTATACGGGTTTGAGCTCATTGTAGGGCAATAGGAAGGGCATTCAGCATGCATTTCTTAGCTCTAACATGTCTGTGGCCACCCTCATTCAATTGGGGACTAATTTTGACATTGATGGTCTGCCTTACATAAGTGAGAAGCTAGCTTGATAGCACGGGAATTTTCTAACAGGTGAATGAGTGTTATTTATAATTCATTATGTACCTTCTTAGAAGCTAATTCACCTGTATAAAATTAATTACGAGTTGTAAAGTCAATTGTATAGCATACCTTACTCCTGTAAACCATTGTTATTGCACAGGGAAGCTGCCTCACAGAATATATCATCAAATCTTTCAGTTTCTCTCGTCAGGGGTCACCACATAATCATCTCCATATTGCCCTATCCCCTGACTCGTCCTCTGTCACACCACACACACTCATGTTCTCCCTCACCTCATCTATAAACCTCCTTTTGCTTTACCTCTCCCCATCCTGCCTAGCAGCTGCATTCTCAGCATCCTTCTCCCAACATCTCCTCATCCCACCTCAGCTTGGCTAAATCATCTCAGTCTCACCTCTCTCACCGTGTTCTAAATCATCCTACCTACACTGTTCCTCTATATACACTCTTTAGCCTGTCCACCCTTTTCGGACCATACTAACTCCACAGCATCTTGAATTCTACAATATTCAGCTTTGCCCTCCTGTATTTTTGTCAGTGGAACTGTTTCCAAATCATACAGTATAGTTGGTCTTGCTACCTTTTTGTACTTAGAAAGAATATAGCTTCGCATATTTTTCTTTCACCTAGTAAAATCACACATCTTTCAGGTACTGAGGAAAGTCTTGGATGTTTGTGCCAAAGAAAACTTGAGTTATACTGAAGATGGCATTGAAGCCATTGTATTTACAGCACAAGGTGACATGAGACAAGCCCTCAACAATCTTCAGTCCACTGCACAAGGTCTTGGTCATGTCTCTTCGGAAAATGTGTTTAAGGTAAATCACTAAGCAGCACTGCGGGTGAATAATATATCCAGTTTTTCGTTTACTTTGATCCCTGGGTCCAGAAGAACCCACAGACACCAGAGGTGCCCTTTCCTGTCCTCCCGAGAGGGTGACAATATTACCTCCTCCGTGTTCCCCTGCATTTTGTAAAAGTCAACTAAATAGAGATTATGACTTCTGTGTATAGATTCCTTTCCTGTTCTCCCCCCCCTGGCTATGCCCACAGTACAGTGATAATAATACCAAACTTGTATTTTGTTTCATATTGGAAGCATATGAAAAGTGTAGAGTGAAAGGGGGTTTTGGTTAAATCAAGACTAGCTGTGAGATGTAATAGATGTGTTCTGAGTAGTTTGAAGTGTAGAAATATGTTTTTGAACGAACAGAATATAGTGCAAATAGGTGATTATGGTGAAAATGAGAGTGGAAGGATCATATGGGCAGTAGCTAGTGAAAAAGTGGCAAGAGAGGGAGACGGGCTGAGTATTTCAAATTCTTGTAGAATGGAAACGGATTGTCACTATACAAGATATTAGGAGAATGCTGGTGATTGGCGAGGAGAATGATACGGATATTATGAGAGAGGATTTATACATTAAAATGGTCATAATAGATTAAATGCATGAGCGAGATTTTACAAGTTTTTAGTTTCTACCTTGGGATAATGCTAATCATTGAGTTTTCATTTAATGTTTATAATGGCATTTGTTATCTTGGCTTCCAATCAGCTGTTGACTTGTTTTTATAGATAGTCAATATATGAATATAAAAGCATTTTGTACAAATTTGGACTTCGGTAGCACATTGATTAGTGCTCGAATCAGAAAGTGACAAAACCAGTGTTTGAGCCACTGCAGGGTATTAGGAAGGCTATCCAGCTCAAATACCCAATCCTCAACCAGTGTCCATCTCGAAATAACTTCGAGAATAACATCCCTGCAATATGTCTCATTATATTCTTTTACTTTATTTTTAAGTTATATTATCTCTCCATCTATATATTACTTTTGCAATATCTATCAAACATTTTATTGGTTTATTTCGTGCAGAATCAGTATTTACATTACATATGCAACTTGTGGCTGCTGTGACCAGGTGGTAGCGTGCTCGACTTTGATTCATTCTGGTGTTGGTTCAAAACCCGAAATAGCCTGAGGTTAGGAAGGGCATTCACTCTTGATAATGGCTGCACTGTGCAAAAACCAATGTCCCTCAAAAGGGGGCACTGTCCAAGTCCTTACTAGAAAAAAGATCGTGACGTAAAAAAAAAATTGCATACGCAACATGTTAAAAACAAATATGTCTTGGAATTTCACTACCTACTAAAACAGTACCTCTGCAACATCTCTCAAACTTCATACATACATATATAATAGCCACAATCTCCTTTGTAAGAGGGGTGGCCAATTCAAAGCACACACATAACACTACTAATCGGGGTAGAGTTAGGGGATTGAAAATTTCTCCCCCTGTATTTTTCCTCTGCATTGAGTTTGACTTCATAAACTGTCTCTAGCACACTCATGAAAGTCAACTACATGGGATGGAGCTAGATGACTGGGAATCCCATTTCTGAATTTTCCTTCTGAGATGAGTCAAACTTCATAAGGTATCTCATTTTATATCATTAATATTAATGTTTTTTTTATCTATAGACTTAAGGAAGTTAATTAGTATAGAAAGTATTATGCTATGTCTTTGAATATTTTCAGGTGTGTGATGAACCCCATCCCTTGCTCGTTAAGGAAATGCTTCAACACTGCGTAAAGACAAACTTTGACGAGGCTTACAAAGTAAATGAATATCATCATCCTTTTGCTGGTGGTCTTGACCTGGGATTGGTTTCTCAAATTGATGAGTTTTTTGAATTTGAATACAATATTTTTGGGAACAATAGTTTCTCAAATTTTTGAGCTTTGTCTATTATGAATATTTTTTTTTATTGGGGTCTATTGTCTTAGGACATTGGTTTCTGAAATTTTGAAGACTATTTTTGGGGGGTCTCGACTTAAGACATTGGTTTCTCAAATTCATGAATTTTGTTAATTTTAAATACTAATTGTTTATGGTCTCTTTCTGAATATAATTTTTTATGATGCCACATATTTCAGTACTATTTTTTGTTCTTTTTTTCATCATATAGTTTTTAGGATGCTAAAATATTTCAATTCATGTTTTTGAATTATTTTTGGCTTTTTCAGATATTGGCTCATCTATGGAAAATGGGCTATGCAACAGAGGATATTATCAGTAACATATTCCGAGTCTGCAAGAATACACCAATGGCAGAATATATGAAACTGGAATTTATTAAGGTAAATATTGAAGCTGTGCTCTGTTACTTTTAATCATTTTATCCTGATAGTGTAGCAATATCTCAGTTGTTTTTTATTACATTTTGGTAAATGTGTGCTATGACTCTGCCACTCCCCTTACAAGCAGTGTTGGGGTCATTTTATATGTATGCATGTATGCTTATTTGAGTTACAGTATGTATTATTCGGTCATATAATAGGTGATAACTCGTGCTAATACTTTAGTAATTCATGACTCAGTACCAGCACTCATAACTCAGGATTATTCAAATTACAGATTCTGAGGTCAAAGTAATTCACTTCACCTTATATGAGCACTTGTGACCTTTAGATATTCAAATTATAGATTCTCAAGTCGAAATTTCTACCACTTAACCCTGGCCAAAACTGTTGGATGTAGTTTAGTTATAGAATAGGTTTGATTTCAGAATCTCCTCTGAAAATTTTAGGGACGGGTCCTTGTGTTGAACAGTGAGTGAGTGTAGAGATGTTTTAAAAGGGAATGTGCATAAAAATAACTTTCTTGATTTATACTTAAACTTTTTTTTTTATTTGCAGTTTTTATGTGCCACAATTAGTCCCCTTTCAATTGGGGTTGGACACTGACTGGGAGGAGCTTGGAAATTAAGGCTGGATGCCCTTCCTGATACCTGGTGGTGGAAATGAACTCGCAGCCGTCATGCTCGTCACTTCCCGGCTTGTACGCTCTATCACTGAAATGAAAATAATCTTATTTATCTGTCATGTAGTCAGTTGGGACCGTTGTAGCACAGTGGTTAGAGCACACGACTAGGGAAGTGACAGACCCGCGATCGGCCCACTGCTGGGTGTTAGTAAGGGCATCCAGGGTATTCCCCAGCTCCAACCTATATGTGTTCACTCCTATAATGGAGATTGATGTAAATCAATATACAAAAGGCATAATTCCCCTTATGAGGAGGACGGCTGAGTCAGTCAAAAAACTACTTTTTGGGGAGGAAAAAAATCCTCTATCCCATTTAGTCGATTTTTACAAAATACATTGGAACACGGAGGATGTATTTGTGTCCCCTCCCTCAGGGGGAATGGGGATAAATAGCAATGCATAAAACGACAAACAAAATAAAAATTCACTCATTTTTCTTCCAGGAAATTGGATACACACACTTACGCATCATCCAAGGTACTTCTTCGCTCTTGCAGCTCTCTGGTCTCTTGGCAAGACTGTGTTCGAAATCTCTTGAATCAAGCTTAGTGTCGTAGTTCAAAATACGAAGTATATTTTTATATGAATTTGTATTGCCATGAAGAACGAAATCTGTATAG
This sequence comes from Halocaridina rubra, assembly GCA_037179515.1. Taxonomy (NCBI): domain Eukaryota; kingdom Metazoa; phylum Arthropoda; class Malacostraca; order Decapoda; family Atyidae; genus Halocaridina; species Halocaridina rubra. Next base: position 35,968 of record JAXCGZ010005869.1, on the reverse strand, counting down.
ACTTTGTTTTATATGAGTTACAAATAAAAGTTAATAAAGTAATATTTAAGAGATTTGGGAACCTTCATCTTCTAGCCTTCTTATCTCATGAATGTATTGCTTTGAATACTGGATAATAGGACATTCAGAAGGTATGTGTGAAAGCATTCATACGCTTACAGATCTCTACCGTTGAAATGTATCTAAGTTTATTTTTGTATGATAGTTTAATATTACCTAAGTATTCTTGTAATATACAAGTGGTTAGTATTACTAAAAGTAATATATAAATAAGTCACTATTATATACCTAACTTCTAATATAGTCTATCATATTTTCCACTGGAAAATAATAACCCAATTTGGTATCATTCTGGTACCAATATACCTCACTGTTATGATATTAACAGTATTATTTTGTTTATTGTGATAGCTTCATCTAGTTATAAAATAAAGTGCCTGTTGTGTAATCCGCAAGTAAATTTTAGTTTATTAGCAAATACAGTGTTATATATCATTATTAATCCTTGTATGGGGGTTAACACCAACAAGTTGGAGCTTTAAGGGAATTACTGTAAGGCTGAATGCCACTCCTAAACCCCACGGTAGGCATGATCATGATTTTTCACTTCCCGAGTCAAGTGCTGTAACCACTATGCAGCTGAGGTTCCTTTAATTTATATGTTTCAGTATGAATGGGGGTGGACACAAATTGGAAAGGAGGGGTTAAGGCTGGATGCCCTTCCTAACGCCAAGCGGTGGGGTTGAAAACAGGTTTGTCACTTCCATAGTCGAGTGCTCTAACCACCGGAATTCCCAAATTCATTATATGATCGTACCTTAATACATTTGAATACAATATAACCTTCATTTAACTGAACTAAATTTCATAATGCTCTACCGAAATATGTAATATTTATGAGTTTTAATATCCTCAAAACTTAATTATTGATTATCATATTACAAATCTAAAACAGATTAGAACTGCTTTAAATTAATTGGTCAGACTTGCAAGTGTGCAAAGGAATTACTTATAAAACACTCGTACACTTCTTATATACATATGGGACACTGCTGGTTATTCATATTTGCCAATATTGCAACATGAACTTGCAAAGATGCTGTTCCATGATCAACTTTAATGTCTGTTGCGTACTCAATGAGTATGCTACTACAAGAGGGAAACAACTATTACTCCTTTTACTTAAGTGGCTTTGGCCTATAGATACTGTGTGAACCCTAAAGAAATGAACATTTGAACTCCTGAGTGGGAGTTGAGGGCTACCCCAACGAACTAAGGAAATTAGATGTTTTGATGTATATACATGATAAAGAACAAGACTGAATATTCATACAAGTTGGTGTTTGCTGTTTTGAGGGTCAATATTAATTGCCAGTCAACCGAGGGGTGGACACAGCTTGAATTTGGGGAATTAAGGCTGGATACCCTTCCCAATGCCCCTCAATGAGCTACAACTTGCCTTCCTACATTCAAAAGAAAGTCTTAGTGTATGCCACTTTCAGAGTTGATACTCAGGAAGAGAATTATTTTTTTCTGACTATCTAATCTAGGGAGCACTTGACGTTAGAAGCGACAAAACCATGTTAGACCCAAGAGTGTTTTGTCAGGAATCGCATCCAGCCTTACTTCCCCAGATCCAATGTGTCGGCGTCTACTCTATATGAATGAGTATTAATAGAGACTAAATGGCAAAAAAATAAAAATGCTATTCAATCTAGGCACTTTAAGTGAACTAATCTCTGAATCTAAAGTGAACTAAGCTTTAAGATGATGCCTGATTAAATAATTTCATCTAGAGAAGCGATGTTATATGTCGTTTTTGTGTCAATAATCCCTATTCGGAAGGGGGATGATGACACATGCAGGTTGGAGCTAGGTAATTAAGGCTGGATGCCCTGCCTAATACCCAGCGGAGGGCTCAAAGGTTTGTCACATCCCAAGTTGAGCGCTCTAACCACTGTGAAATCCCGGTCCCCCACTCTAGAGACGAGTAATTGAACTAATAGGAGGTGACAACTGATGAATTAACAGTAGACAAATCTACCCATAAATTATAAGTAAATTAGTAAATTATAAGTTAATAAGTAAATTATAATTAAAATGGTAAATTATGAGTAAATTAGTGACTTATTAGTAAATTAGTGAATTATAAGTAAATTAGCAAATTATACTTGGGAGTGATGACTCCTTCAGAAACTGATCCTAGCTCAATCTAGGTAACTTGTATGTGAACCAGATATGGTAGTGGTGGCTACTTCAGTAACGACCAACTTTATTTAGGAAATTAAAAACAAATTCAATTAGAGAAGCAACTTAATTTGTAAATGAAAGTGAACTAAGCTAGAAGTGATGTTTGTTTCACAGCAGAAATAAGATTTTTTTGTTATGTTTGCTTTGGTAATAACAGGAATTCCCACTATGGAGTCACAGGTCTCCAGCTTCTAGCATGATATGCAATTACTGTAATATAAAAATATAAAATATATATAAAATGCACTATATATGAATACAAAAAATTATAAAGAATTTAAAAACTTCAATTATTCACTTCGTATGTGTATGACTTGTATAGAAGCATTAAATACTCTTTATACACTGAATAATATTTTTGTTTAACATACCATATGTCCACCTGTGTAACACCTGCTATGCTCACTTTAGTAAACTTGGTATTCTAGAAACATTATTCACACTTCATTCGCTTGTGATAGATGAGTCACAGACCACAAGTGACAGCAATAATTATTTACCAAGCTTTGGAATTCTGAGTAATTTGACTGTAACCTACTTAATTCGTTGCATTTAACCATGTAATTTGAGAGTTATAAGGCTAAATGCCACGTGTATTTTCAAAATTAACTGGGTTGCTCAGTCTGCCATCGTCTGTGTGTGTGGAAGGAACTACAGAATTTGAGGAGGTCAATTACAAAGGCTGGACTCTCGAGAAGTTACTATTGTTTACAAGTGTTAATCTAGACTCCATTACCCAACAATGGCTACTCTACTGAGAATAATTATTGTCATTTTCTTGGTCTTCTTTGTATTTGGACAAACACATGCTTTGGTAAGAGAAATGTATTGATTTCTATGAGTTTCAATTGAAATTCTGCTACTGTTTTCATAATATATCAAAAGAGAAGACTATTAAAAAATAAGTGATTGAGGAACGGCAAGTCATTCTACTGGAATTTTCTCAATTACCAAAGAAATATCTGCAGTTTATTGTACCCTAATCTAACCTAGCATAATTTAACCATAATTCCATGATGATTCATATAAAAAAAAAATGAACAGTGTCAATAAACGTTAATGTGAATAAATATATAATCTTAAGATAAATGGCCCAATAATATCAATACATATTACTGTCCACCAACATGTAGGCTTAAGTGAAAAATGACAAAAAACTTCACTGTAGACTTCATGCTAAAGTAGCACCAAGGCAAATAATATATACAGTTATAATTG
>JAXCGZ010005869.1:0-30000 GCA_037179515.1 Halocaridina rubra | reverse complement strand
ACAACTACTTCTACTACTACTACTTTTGTTGTTATTATCATTGCATGTAAGTGGAAATAAAAATATTCCGTCTTCCTTTTCATAATATAAATTCCCATGGAATGAATATTATATATATATATATATATATATATATATATATATATATATATATATATATATATATATATATTATATATATATATATATATATATATATATATATATATATATATAAGTAAATGATTATATGTATAAATATAGAAATAAGACTCATGAGGATGTAAAGTAATATATAAAAACAGATAATATCTAAATAAACAATCAAGTAATCATATAAAGAAACATAAACTTATATATATATATATATATATATATATATATATATATATATATATATATATATATATATATATATATATATATATATATATATAAAGCATCTGAATACATAAACAAATAAATAACAAATAAGTAATAAATAAACATATAAGTAAAAGAATGAACACTTGAATAATTAAAGAATAATATAGATAAAGAAATATGTATTAATATAAAAATTAATAATAGCTGAATAATTTGATGCGCATTTTATATATATATATATATATATATATATATATATATATATATATATATATATATATATATATATATATATATATTTATATATATATATATATATATATATATATATATATATATATATATATATATATATATATATATATATATATATATATATATATATATATTGTGTGTGTGTGTATTTATCTATATATTTATTCATACACATGCTTACCTATATATATCTATTGCACGAGAAATACGCATTCATTTTAAATATGATATTTGGCAACGATAGGAAAGCAGGAAGCTACAAAAGTACCTTAGCGCTTACGAGTATTTATATCTACTCATCTCCAAAGGACAGGTAGATAAATATACTAGTAAGCTCTGAAGGACATCCTTGTTTCCGATTTTTTTTTTTCGTGGTGAAAATAATCATATATATAAAATCAGTGAAAATGATTCTCTTTCCTCTTCCTTTTCCAGGTGACAGAAAAATATGGGACCCTACTCTCACATTCAGCGAAATCCATCCAAAATACAACGTTAGAAACCTCGATTCGCCATTTCTAGACATGGAACTCACGCCTATAGTTCAGTCTCCTTTGTAATTCCTCGTTTATTCCGATAAGGAGAAACAATCTCAATTCGGTGTTCCCCGTCTCCAAATCATGTAAAATTAGTCAATGTCCCTCTCAATAGGAAAAAAATATATTTACCAGTGTTCGTAAATGATCGTTTCCAAGTCTTGCTAAATAAATCTGTATCCAAAAACTATTGCTGTAATTGTAGAAGAATTTATCCTTTCCCCGTCTCCAAGTCACACAAGATGAGTCACTGCTTTAATTAAAAATAAAAAAAAAATATCTCAATTATAGTTGATGAGGTTTTGTTTTTGTGGTACCTGTCTCAGTCATGGATAATTAGAATATATTTACTAATCATTGCTAATGTAAATATTGTAAATTTTTTTTTACTTCTTTATATTTATTTTCACACCCATATTTAAGAAAATCTCTTGAAATTTTATTATATTAGGTTAGGTTGGGGATGGTCAGATTAATTTAGTTATGTTAGTTAACCCCCCTTAAGAAACTAGTTTATAATAATTATAGTTTTTAGTGGTTTTAATAATTTTCCTTTATTTTGACTTTTATTCCACTCGTTGAAAGTAAAAGTAGACATTTAATTTTGTTTAACAGTTGAAATAAATACAAATATTATTTGCCGTTTTGCATTTCGTTATTAATCCATATTCGAAGGGGGTGGGCAGACAGGTTGGAGCTGGGACGTTGTAATGCTTATCACTGTGTTCTATTAATACTAGAAGGGTGCAAGGTAAGAATGGACAAGCGGTGGTTCCTTTAACTTAATTTATTCTAGAGTACAACATATCCGACGCCTCAATGCCCCCAACTCTTATGACTATCAAAATCTATGATCTGTTCGTGCCCCTGGGAAAGTACTAACTCTCTAACTGCCTCGGGGATTCTTGAAGTACCCAACGGGCAGGGCGTGTCACGTAGTCCAGTTCTGTCAATAGACTTCAGGTTCAAAGGGGAGTCCCTCCTCTTTGGGGAGGGGCTGTTTCAGCAGGCCTATTGAACAGAAGAAGTTCTAAATTGCCTGCGGCTATTGGCGCATCTCTCCAGGGTATGTACATACATATGGATCAAATGTTTATAACCTTTGTGGTGTTTTTGGGGACTGAGGGTCCCTTATCTTTTAGGCCTGTACTTGGCACCGGATATTAGTTCCATGTGTCCAGCCATAAATCTTGGTCGCACCTAGGAAAAACATGGCCTGGACCCAAAACCCACACATGGGAAGGTATGCAATAAAACATCTGTACCTTCGGCAGTCACTTCTCAAGACTTGTTACAGGTTTCAGATCCTGGCTTCAGCAGGATCTCATGTGACTTCAGTGAGACTTTCAGTCATGCGACATCCCCCACAGCCAAACTGAAATTGCTCTATTTCAGCGGAGACATGGGTTATCTTTTGAGAGCTTTTTATATATCCTAACTGACATTAGTTTACAATAAAAATGGGGCAGAATTATTTAAGCTATCATCTAAGAATTCCTATATCTATGAACTTCTAAGCAGATTACAGGAACATAGCATTATTCTTATAGCTTAATAATAATCTTACAGACAAACTTTGTCTAGACGATCTAGAGAATGCAGGGCGTCTGTTTCCTTGTGGGAAATCTTAATACAAACATATTCCTATACTAAGAGAAAAAAAAAATAAACTTAATCATTATGATTACAGTATATAATTAATCATTATCAAACATTAATTAAGATAAAAAACCAGTTTAAATCACAATGTTACTTTATCTATTTCTCTCCTTTTTTCAAAAAGTTTACATAATTTGGTTAGTTACAGTAAAAATATGAATCATGTAGAACATTAGTAAACAGAGTATGTAGAGCATTAGTATGGATGAACATTTAAAATGCAATAGTCAATAACATAATATTATAAATGTAGGATTAGCATGCACAATCAATATATGGTAATTATTATAAGATACTTCATCCTATAATTTCTATTCCCATCATGTTACTATGGGGCATTGATTTGTCTTAAAATTAGGACTTAATACTATGCTTTCTGTTCTTGGAGGAACGTTTCTTCCTTCATGTCCTCCAGGTGCTGTCGAGGACTATGGGGTTTGCTCGCTCTTTTGATCTCATCAATTCGTTTATGTGGCTTCTACGGCATTATTAGGATGTTTTACAAGACTTCTGTTTACTCTCCCTTGCTCATGAAATTCTTGCTAGGCGTTATATAATGGTATCCATGTTTCCTCTCTTTTTCGCTCCCCCACCGTACTCTTCATTGTGGGCCCAGGTTTGTACACATACCACGAATCCTCTTCTTCCCTGGAGACTGGCAAGACAAAAAAGGAGGGCGTCAATGCATCTGTACTAAAATCCCTCCAGCCTGGCTTCATTCCATCCCTGAGGTGGGTCATGACTGTAACCACCCCTTTTCGGACACCTGCAATGTCACAGCGGCTTTCTCTTCTGTAGCTGCAAAACACACGTACATATGAAGTAGATTCTCAGGAAGAAATCTGAACATAATGTCACTAATACAGTTGTGAGAAAGGCTCCATATGACTTCGGGGTACAAACAATAGCCATATATCGGTAATCCGAGGCCATACTTCGCCTCCCTCGCAACTGCAAGCGCTTGAAATCTCTATTCAGTGAGCAACAGGGACTTGTTTGAGAGAGAACAATATCTAAAGACTTTTAGAACTTGCAGGTCTGGGCTGCCTAAAAATATGTTCTTTACTTGTACATTTATCTACACCATTAGATTGGCATTCCCAGATACTTAGGACTTAGCTGGGTAACTGATACATAACATTACTTTACTATCGATATCAAAAAGAATGATCATTATACGCTGAGAAAAGCCACTAAAGAATTATTCTTATTAGCAGTGACTACAATAATATCAAGCATGAATTCAGATGAAAGATACAAATCATCAGGTTACTGCTGATTGCATTTCAAAAATAATCATTTGCAAAGCCATGGAGTGGTGACAACAATAACAGCCAACATAGTAATAACAATACTAATAATCATGATCATAAAAAGAATAATAAAAATGAAATAAAAATACTAAATCAGGAATAGCAGTATATATACAGTTGAGACTGGCATTCAGAAGTAAGAACAGAGTTCTATACTTATATTTCATGGTAATGCTCATTCTAACACAGTCTCTTGTACTATTCGAATTCCTGCTGTCATAATATATATATATATATATATATATATATATATATATATATATATATATATATATATATATATATATATATATATGTGTGTGTGTGTGTGTTCCATACTATGGTTCAATAAAAATCGTGAGAAAAGTGGAGGTTTTATTACTCAAACTTAGATGTCCAACATGGCGTGTTCTACTCCAGTGAAAACAACAAAACAATAGCGCAATGCAAAGCGCACGAATTAATCAGCTCAAAAGTTATACATAACATTCCTCCCTCCAAGAAAAGACATACAAAACTTATCAAAAATAGATCAGAAAAATATCAACATACAACAATCATTATATAGAAATATCAATATATTATGGCAACAAAAGACATTACAAATTTAATTTTTCTGGTGGCTTAATAATTCTCTTTGATCTCAGTAATACTGGAGATGGTGATACAATCTGTTTATCATTCACACCACACCTTTCAGTTTCTGAGACTGTGTCTTCAGACTCAATACAAGTACTATCAGGTTGAACTGAAACATCACACTTTTGTGAAGATACTTCAACATCATTAGTGGAACTAATTACTTACATTCGAAGAACCTAAAGGCATTGGAGACTCTCTAGGTGTCTTAATACAAGTACCAGTAAATCTAGGAATAAGCTGATCATGATGCCTCTTCCATGATATATTACCAAAATCATGAACTTGCACCAAATAATTTCTTACACCAAGCACTTCAATAATTTTACCTTCAATCCAAGACTCTCCCTTCCCAAAATTTTTAGCAAAAACTGCATCACCAACATTGTACATATTTGTTCCTTCAGAGAAAACTTTCTTTGACAATTTTTCCAGGTCTCTGTCTTTGTTAGGGGAACATTTTACAGATACTAAAGTTGTTTTAAAACATCTTCCAAATAGTAACTCTGCTGGTGATTTACCTATACCACTATGCATACTCTTTCTATAATTGTACAAAAATCTACAGATTCTAGTATTCAATGATCCACTGTTGAATTTACTTAAGCCCTCTTTTAAAGTTCGAACTGCTCTTTCCGCCAACCCATTAGATGATGGATTGTATGGGGCAGGAGTTAAATGTTGAATACCATTTTTCTTATAAAAAACTTTAATTTCCTTGGACACAAAATATGGAGCATTATCCGAGACAACAATGTCTGGAATACCAAAATTAGAAAATGTTTTTCTAAGCAATTCAATGGTAACACTTGAAGTCATTGAACTAGTAACTTGAACATCTAGAAACTTAGAATATGCATCTACAATTACAAGAAAATATTTGTTATTTATGGGTCCAGCATAGTCAATGTGAAGTCTTGACCATGCCTTATCAGGGGTAGACCATGACAACACAGGAGCTTGGTTTGGTTGAAAATTTTTAAAACATACTGGACAATTCTTTGTAATTTCAGAAATATCTTGGTCAATTTTAGGCCACCAAACCCAATTCCTAGCTTCTGCTTTCATCATATTTATCCCATTATGACCACTATGTAAGTGCTCAAGTATTTTACATCTTAAGCTGGTAGGTATTACAATTCTGTTTCTGTACAAAATTACATTGTCATATAAACTAAGATCAGATTTAACAGAACCATATTCATGTAATCTCAAATCATTTGTAGACCAACCAAATCTTATATTATGCATGAGTTGACCCAAAACCTCATCTTTCTGAGTACAATTTCTGATTTTTGAAAAAGAAATATCTTCAAAATCTAAAGCTTCAACTAACTTAATGTATTCATTTGGAGTCATGGATTTATGATCATCATCAATAGGCAACCTGCTAAGGGCATCAGCCACAACATTTTCTTTACCCACTTTGTAAGTAAGCTCAAAATCATATTGAGAGAGAAACAGTGCCCAACGCTGAATACGAGCATTGGCATTAGTAGGAATATGACGCCCTTTGCCAAATAAACCTAAAAGTGGTTTATGGTCGGTCCTTGCTTCAAATTGTCTTCCAAGTAAAAAATATCTAAAGCGATTCAACCCAAAAACTAAGGCAAGCCCTTCTCGGTCAATTTGAGCATAGTTCTGTTCAGCTGATGTCAGTTTTTTACTAGCAAAATAAACTGGTAATTCTCTTCCATCAATTTTTTGCAACAATACACATCCTACACCAATAGGAGACGCATCCACTTCAACAACTAGTGGACTATTACCATCATAATTAGCCAAAAGGGGACCTTTTGATAAATCCGATTTTACAATTTCAAAAGCTTTGTTTTCAAGTTCAGACCATTTAAAAACTTTATTCTTTTTTAGCAATTCATACAAGGGGGCCAGCTTGGAAGAAAAATTCTTAATGAATTTACAATAATATGTCAACATTCCAATAAAAGATTGCAACTCTGCAACAGAAGTAGGGGGTGGAGAATCTAGAATAGCTTTGACCTTCTTAGGGGAAGGTTTGATTCCTTCACCTGAGATACAAAATCCAAGATATTCTAAAGAAGAAACCTTAACAGCACATTTTTTCTTGTTAATCTGAACATTATGCTCTTGCAAAATTTTTAACACTTCAATAAACCTAAGATCATGCTGCTCTTCAGATTCACCACTTACAATAATGTCATCCAAATAAGCATCAACTCCCTCTACATCTTTCAACAGGTTAGCCATAAATCTCTGAAATATAGCTGTTGAAGAAGAAAGACAAAAAGGTAATCTTTTGTACTTAAACAAACCTTTATGTGTATTTACTACTAAATACTTTTGGCTTTCTTCACTCACAGAAATCTGTAAATATGCATTTTTTAAATCAATAGTAGAAAAAATCTTTCCCTTACCAATAGATGCTAACAACTCATCTGTTTTAGGTAATGGATATTGGTCACATGATATACATTTATTCAATTCTTTAAAATCTCCACAGATACGTACAGACTCCTTATCCGATTTTAACACAGTAACAATGGGGGCAGCCCACTCACTATGGTTAACAGGCTCAACTATATCATCTACAATCAGTTTATTTAAAGCATCTTCAACTAAAGGTTTATAGTGAATTGGAACTGATCTGTGTTTTCTGAATTTTGGAACTACATCACTCTTAACATGAATGTGAGCTGTAATATCTGAAATGGGTTTATTAGGATTAACTTCATAATCATTCAACAATTCTACCACAGAACCAATGACTTTAGAAATTTTAGAAGAATCATTAATACCAGACAAATAAATACCTATTTTTGGCATCAAATCTTTGCCACATAAGTTAGAATTATGATTCCCTACAACATAAAATGTCTGTTTCACTTGCAGAGAATTATAGTAAACATCCACTCCAACTTTACCCAAAACATTTATTTTGAGATCATCATAAGCATTTAACATTTTATTACAATCTACAATGGACAATCCCAAATTATGAACCCAATCTTTAGTCAAGGTACTCACAGCAGCACCTGTATCCACCTCAAAAGGTACAAACTTACCATTAACCAAAATATTCACTTCATCTTTACCAATAGCATTGACATTTTTTACTGACAACAGTCTTTCTTCATCAGTATCACTGGAAACTGCTACCTTGTCTACTGCTTTAACTTTAACCTTATGTTTTTTCTCAGAAGCCTTATTAAATCTTTCTTTTACTGGCTTTGGCTTCACATTACCTTTGACATCTTTTGAAGCCTTCCAACAAACTTGTTTTAAATGTCCTTTCTTACCACATAAATTACATGTTAAATTCTTAAAGCGACATTTTGCACTATCATGAGGGTAACCACAGTGTTTACAAGAAACTGACTTACTCATAGGACCATTGGTTGGGGTTTTAACCTTTTGAACAACACCAGCCTTTTCAGAAACATAAGCTTGTTCAAAATTCAAAACTCTCTCAACTATTTGGATAGAAGACATAACCTTCAAATTTAAATTTTCAGCAACCAGATTTGAAAAATAAACCTCATTTTCAAGAGCCATAAACAACTGATCCCGCACACGAGAATCAAAGTTGCTACCAAAATCACAGTCTTTGGCTAGACACTTCAGGTCTGCATACAAATCTTTTAATGTCTCACCTCCTTTTTTCCTCCTTTGTTGAAAAGCCAATAAACTTCTATGATAACTAGGCTTTACATCATAATGTGCCTTAAGTAATTTGCATAAATCCTCATACGACTTAGTATGTGGTAAATCTGGGGCACAAATGTTTCCTAAAATAGTATAAACTTCAGTACCAATAGAAACCAGAAGTAAATTTTTTTTACTATTTGCCTCAGTTATTTCCAAATTTAAAAAATTTGCTTCCAACAAACTTAACCACAATTCAAAAGAAATCATAGAAGGATTAAAATGATCAATGTTCACTCTGCGGTTAGCCCTATTTTCATTTTCTTGAGGCATGATTATAGGCTAAGTCACTGGGTGAACTGGTAATAATCTCAAAATACACAACATGCAATCATGGCACAGACAGAATAGGCTAAATATTATAGCACTGACAACATAAGCTAAACATCATAGAACTAGGCTAGGCCTATATGCAATTTTTTTTTTTTTACTCCACTCCTCAAAGCACTGGGGTTAAGCACCATATGCTTACGGTAGGCTAAGATCAATCAAGGCTGCCGTCCACAAAACACTGGAAACAAGGTTACCGATAAACACAATTGGCCTACCATAGGCTATCATCAATCTAGGGTACACCTTGGAAAATAATCACTATAGCTTTCCAATCTTGAAAAAATCGTCAGCATTAGGCTTAAACAGTTATAATACGGCATCTATGAAGGCTCCAATGCTAACTGCAAAACTTGATCAAAACAGCCTATGGAGGGTGGCCACGGGAACGAAAATCTCGGAAGTCAGAAGCTTACCCAATTTACCGGCTACCTCAAAACTGCAAAAACTTCACTTAAATACTGCAAACCAGAAGTTCCTTTTGCTACTGCATTGGTCCTTTGTACCTCGTCGCCATTTGTTCCATACTATGGTTCAATAAAAATCGTGAGAAAAGTGGAGGTTTTATTACTCAAACTTAGATGTCCGACATGGCGTGTTCTACTCCAGTGAAAACAACAAAACAATAGCGCAATGCAAAGCGCACGAATTAATCAGCTCAAAAGTTATACATTCGCTCTTTCGGGTTGCCCAATTTGTCAATGGGAGTTTTATCTACTCTCTAAACAGTTGCAATATGTGGCAAAAATATTTACGCAAAAGTCTGTACTACTGATGTCTTATCAGTATTTATGCAATAACAACATGCAAAAATTTATCAACTAAAATAAAATATAGGCACAATTATTGCCTAGCAGCACTGAAAAAAACAATAGAAAAAAATCAATAAGGCAACATTCTGTTAGCATCGGAAGGAGCACATGTCAGTCTCAGAGTAGAGAGAAAGATAGGAGAGAGAGAGAAAGTGATAAATATGGGAAGAAGGAGAAAAAGGGTTGACTGGGCGACCTTGAAATACGTTGCGGTATCCACCCACATGGTCTGGGGGGGAAAGGGACTTCCTTCCAACACATGCACTGAAATTTAAAAATAAATTATCGCAGGAGTATTTTTACATATAAAAAATATAAATGAATAAATAAATGACAGTGTACAAACGCGAGCAAATACTATTGGTAGAGTTTTACGTTTATTGTCAGAGGGCTATTTTCATTTCCCAATTAACAAAAAAAAAAAAAAAAAAAAAAAAAAAACTGCACAACTGCAGAAACCATGAAGCATATATCCATTCCTTTCTGTTTAATATTACAAAGTCCTTTACTGAAAAGCATACACATCCTTGTCTATTATGACAGTCTTTTTCTTGCTAGAACTCAGAAGGTTGAGTCGAAGCACACATTCGCTCTATAAGTCAACATCCCCTGATGAAATCAAAGCAAAATATTACAATCATATGTGACAATATCTCTACTACTATCAACAAAAGTAATAATATCTTTTTCTTAACGGACAACTTAAAAAGGAATTAAGTATTATTAATATATTAATTTTCAAACTCAACATATAATCTCTGAGAATCTCAATTATCTTAATTAGCTCAATTGTAATTATTAATTCCATAATAGTGATAGTAATTAACAATAATTATCTCTAGATAATCATTTTCAAAACTCTTTAATTATAATATATCAAAGGGATTAAGATTTTAAAGATTTCTTCAATACAAAAAAACTATATAACAAAAACGGAAATCTGAAAAAATATAAAAAGTTTGTCTCTGTGTATGCAATAATAAAAACAAAATCATATTTCATTTGCAACATTAAGGAATGCATTTTGCTTAAGTTTCATAATCTCTTAAGGAGTTGTCCATGAACAATTAAAACAGAAAATATATATATCCTTCCACTAACTCAAATTTTATTTATTTCTAATTACTATTTAACAGAATTACCTCCAGAGACAGGGGGAAGTTTGACGTATAACTGTTCTGTCTGTTTGCTCATACTTATGTACGGCTGGGTATTTTTATTACCCTCCTTTATTATTTCTTTGCTTCTCCTGCCCTTTTACTGCCCAAGGTTTGCCTTCAGGGCTGCAGCTGACTAGCTTTTGCGGGGAGATGTGGGGATGGGCATTCTTTTTTCCCCTGTTCCTTTGGCTTCTGGATCAACTTAGTCTCTTTCAAATACGGGAAATGGCTGTTTGACACTCTTGTTGTCATTTCTTGTGAACTCACACTCCTTTCTTCATGACCAAGCTGAAATAATTTTGATAAACATTATCATGGTTAAAACTTTCAAAGTTTTATTTTATCAGTCTAACATATCCCTTCGGTCAAGTAATGTATATACTGCAGCTAGAAAGGAAACTGAGGAATCATTCATAGATTAACATCCTTTATCATGCAATATCTATCTTGGAATCCTCGGAAATCGAATAATAATCTCATTGGCAGAGTAAAGGAAACAAAAATAAAACAAATTTGGCATCTCAACTATAGCTGGGCAGGTGGAATATCATGTTGTCTCAAAAATATCTCTGAATAGATATCTCAACGGCTACGCACCTCCCATTAAAACTATGTGCATCTCAATTTATGCTTCAAGACAGGCGACTCGCGATCTCACCCCCCAAACCTCCTCCCTTCTCCACACTCAGGTCAGTCGCTGTCATGTATTATACACCCCCCCACTTGCATCACTTCCATTGACTTAAATTCACGCATTCGCTCACCCATTCTCTCTCGGCGACTTCCCCCGTTCATCCTCCCATTCATATCTCACGGTTCCCCCCCCCAGCACTCTGAGGGAGTGTGTTGGTTGGCTGTCTCCTCGAAGCGCCTCTCTCAACGGTTATAGATCCCCGTTATACTCCCCCTCCACACTACGTTAGGGCGACACTCTAACCCCCTATCCCGGCACAGTTTACCCTAGTCACTTTTCCTGCCTGCATGACATCTAAATGAACGGAAAAAACTCTTGATATCAAATAGTAAGGATCTTAACAACATCACAAAATTTTCTTATTCTTCAAAAGGATATATCATACACGTATTTAAATATAAAAAGTCAGTACAATTACTATATCTTTATAATAACGAAGTTGGAAGATCGATTGGTCATTCCCACATTCCTTTCTTGGAAATCACACTTGATAAAAGAAAAACCTTAAAAGCGGATTCAAGTATATTTCTCACTATAATTCTTACGTGCATTTTGGAGTATATAAAAATTCTACTACTTATATTCTATTTGTAGAGTCTGTTAGTTTTCACTTTAAGGAATTAATATAATGATGATTTCAGATACATTAAATTTTTTCAATTAAAATCAATACATTCGCCTGTTTAATAATTAACTTAGGCAATAATAAGAATAAATGAAACATACTTCAAACGCAATTACTCGTTATATTATTCAAATATAACAAAAATAGAGTTTATTACTGCTTATAGCTATTAGTACAAATTATCCATGTTAGTAATGGGTCTGTCAGAAATTCTACTTTTATTAATTTACTAATGCCATACTCCCTTTTATATGCAGGGTGGCTGAGTCAAAGCATAACTACAAAGTAAAATAGCGGAGTCCTCCGACCTCAAATTATTTAACTATTTGTCCCATTACTCACTGGTTACAAATTACAAGTAATTAGCTATTTTGAGGAGGTGGTCCTGAAGAACATCATGGCAGAAGGCAATGGAGGATGGGGTTCTTCTTCCTTCTGGGCGCATGAGGTTCCCCCAACTTCTCCATCTCTCGCGTAGAATCGACAAATCACCATCTTCTTGGTTGGATCCGGCAACATGTACTGTTGGCATGGGGCTTTTTCACTCAAAGTCCCGGTCACACTTCGGCTCACTATGAAATATCTTAGGAATAGTTTCTTAAAAATTTCCCAATGTTTTATCTTTGACCACTCGTCTCTGCAAACAGTCTCGGCCGCAAATCCGGTGCACCTTTGTACTATTTCATTAATTCGGTACTCGTCTGTCCACTCGGCATTTCTTCTCCGCAGACTCAAATGTTTCAGGAAGTCGGCTGCGGGAATTATGGACGGACATTCGAGGCCTTTTACATTTGCGCCGTTAAAGTATAAGGGTGAATCTTTGACTCGAGGCGCTTTTCCAACAAGGGCACGGGGTGGGGGCATGGCCTGCTGTGTTCCCTGTGTCACCACGGGGCTCGGAGCGGCAGGCTGTTCGTCCATGTTTGAGGCGTCGGTTTCTATGTTGGCGTTGTCGCCATCGACCAAGTTCCTTCTCGACGGAGTGGCGTCGGCAGGGGTTTGTAGGCACCGCACGTGCTCCTCTGATTTGAGAATTCTCCGGTGTTTGTCCTTGTCACTCCTTTCCTGTATTGGGAGATATTGGATCTCTGCGTTTGCCATTCTTTTCTTTCTTCGCCCGGGTTTCGTCTGAGATTGTCTCTTCGTATGTATTCCGATGTGGGATCGTACCGCACTGCCACCAAATGCTGTAATGCTTATCACTACATTACTATTAATACCAGAAGGGTGCAAGGTGAGAATGGACAAGTGGTGGTTCCTTTAACTTAATTTATTCTAGAATACAACATATCCAATGCCTCAATGCCCCCAACGCTTATGACTATCAAAATCTATGATCTGTTCGTGCCCCTGGGAAAGTACTAACTAACTCTCTGACTGCCTCAGGGATTCTTGAAGTACCCAACGGGCAGGGCGTGTCATGTAGTCCAGTTCTGCCAATAGACTTCAGGTTCAAAGGGGAGTCCCACCTCTTTGGGGAGGGCTGTTTCAGCAGGCCTATTGAACAGAAGAAGTTCTAAATCGCCTGTGGCTATTGGGGTATCTCTCCAGGGTATGTACATACATATGGATCATATGTTTATAACCTTTGTGGTGTTTTTGGGGACTGAGGGTCCCTTATCTTTTAGGCCTCTTCAGGTACTTGGTGCCACATATTAGTTCCATGTGTCCAGCCATAAATCTTGGTAGCACCTAGGGAAAGCATGGTCTGGACCCAAAACCCACACATGGGAGGGTATGCAATAAAACATCTGTACCCTCGGCCGTTACTTCTCAAGACTTGTTAAAGGTTTCAGATCCAGGCTTCAGCAGGATCTCATGTGACTTCAGCGAGACTTCAGTCATGCGACATCGAAATCAAGACTGGATGGCCTTCTTAATGCCCCGCGGTAGGTAAAAATCCAGGTGGTCACTTCCCGAGTCGACCGCTGAAGAAACAACAAATAATACAGACAAATGGTTAAGTAAAAAACAAATGAAGGAAAACATTTCTGAAGAGAAACAAAAGGAAAAAGTGAACAAGTATTATGGAAAAGCTCAGATGTTAACTCATAATTTTGCAATGTAAAATTACTACATAAAAAAGGTGGCCGCTGTAGCTCAGCGGTAGAGAGCGTGAGTCAGGAAATGGTGAACCTGAGAAATCTGGGTTCAATCCCACGCCGGGCCGTTTGGATGGGCAACCAGCCTTTATCCCCCAACTCCAACCTGTCAGTGTCCACCCTCATTCCAAAGGGGATGACGTACAAATAAAATGGTAAAAAAAAAGCAAATTAATTAAAACCGCTTGCCTTAACAGCCCTCAGTTTATTTTGGTATGGAAGAAGAAATAAACGCTAAGAGTTTCTGTGTACAGAATAACTATGTAAATTAAATATTAAAAAGAATACTATCCAAATTTATAATCATTATATATATATATATATATATATATATATATATATATATATATATATATATATATATATATATATATATATATATATATATATATATATATATATATATATATATATATATATATATATATATATATATATATATATATATATATATATATATATATATATATATATATATATATATATATATATATATTAATTGAAATCTATCTTTTCTTGGTGATTACCAACAATGGTAGCATCTTTCGTACAGTAGATCCTGTTAACTCGGCAGCCCAAGTGTGTACACCAATAGATAAGTTGGGTCATAAGGTCGAGGAGAATCTACATGAAGTTCGTGTGTGATGACAATAAAAAAAAAAATAGGCAATCATATGCACAAAAAATAGTATTTATGAAGTTAATGTTTGACAAGGGTAAGGTTAGACACGATTAGTTAAGATAGGTTAGGAGGTCTAGGGGCAAAGCCCCCAATTAGGGTAGGGGGTCTTAGTTCCCAAAAGTAATTACATTTATTGCCATAACTGAATTTGACACTTCGAATTTTTTTCTAATAATTTTCTAATTAGCTGATTTTAATAGCCATTTCTGTTTGATTTTGGGTGTACATAAAAAAAAACACTAATTGCCCACAGAAATGACAATCAAAATAAATCATATCACATAGAAAATTAACATTATAACCACATTCCATTGCCCACATCAATTATGGGGTTCAGCTTCAATTTCAAAATTATCAAACATATTCATTACTTTGGATGTTATAACGTTAAGTAGTCTATTATAATGAAAACTCCATGGCTCGATGTTCTTACGAATGGATATGGTAAATGTTTACTTTCACACCCCAAACAAGTTCTATTATCGTTTCCTGTGATTCTCCACTTGGTATCTTCAATTGTCGTCATATTACATGTGATCAGGTTAGGTTAGTTCACTTGAGTTAGGAAAGGAATTGTGTTTTTGGTTATATCGTCAATTATCAACTCGTTAGGTGCGTGTGAAAGTGAACAATTACCCTGGATGTTTCATTCCATTTCGGGACGATATGGTGATATAGGAATAGCTGCGATGGGTCAGTGGTAGAGAGCGCGTCGGGAAGTGACAAGACTAACTAAAGAGGGTTCATAAGAACATAAGAATAGAGGACACTGCAACATGCCTACTGGCACACACGAGGCAGCTCCATTTTTGAATTGTATTTTCAGCATGTCTAACCTATTCTATTCTACTCTACTTATTTATTCTGTTTTTCTTTTTATGATTTTTCTAATAAGCACTAACCTATTCATACCCACCCTACCTCTGTCATATGTCTATCTAATCTACATTTGAAGGTGTCTAAGGTATTGGCATTTACTATCATACTAGGAAGCTTGTTCCATGCATCAGCTACTCTATTACCAAACCAATTTTTACCAATTTCCCTTCTGAACCTAAATTTATCAAGCTTAAATCCATTATTACGAGTTCTGGTTTGATCATGAATTTTTAAAACTTTATTAATATCTCCCTTGTTAATCCCTGTAAACCATTTATACACTTCAATCATATCCCCCCTAACTCTTCGCCTCTCTAGAGAATGTAGATTAAGTTTTTTTAATCTGTCCTCATATGGTAGATTTCTGATATTGTGTATCATCTTGGTCATTCTTCGTTGCACTCTCTCCAAGGATTCAATTTCCATTCTATAATAGGGTGACCAGAATTGCACAGCATAATCTAAATGGGGCCTAACTAATGCAAGATAGAGCTGCAAAATAACTTTTTCCGTCCTATTGCTGACGCTTCTTGAGATAAATCCTAAAATTCTGTTTGCTTTATTTCTGACTGCTGTGCATTGCTCTCTTGGCTTAAGACTACTACTCACAAGAACTCCCAAATCCCTTTCACACTGAGAACTCATGATTTCATGGTTATTTAGCTTATAACTAGTATTGTCTTTTATAGTACCCATTTTAACTACTTTACATTTTTCAACATTAAATTCCATTTGCCATTTGTCCGACCATTCAGATAATCTATTTAGATCTTCCTGTAAAGCATGAATGTCTTCTTTTCCATTTATAGTTCTACCTATTTTAGTGTCGTCTGCGAATTTACTTAGGTTACTACTGATATCCGAATCCAGATCATTTAGATATACGATGAATAATAGAGGACCCAGTACCGAGCCTTGTGGTACCCCGCTTGTAACCGAGCCCCACTCTGATTTCTCTCCATTTATGCAAACCCTCTGTTTTCTGTCTTTTAACCATTGTTTGATCCATCTGAGCACAGCTCCTCCTATACCATGAGCTTCCAGCTTTTTAACTAATCTTTTGTGAGGAACTATCAAAAGCTTTGCTAAAATCTAGATATATTGTATCATATTCTTTGCCACAATCTACTGCCTCGTAAACTTCTGAATAAAAAGACAGTAAGTTTGTAAGGCACGAAAAACCCTTAAGAAACCCGTGTTGTGAAAGTTTTATCAGTCTGTGTAATTCTAGATGTGCCCTTATTTTATTTGCAATTATGGATTCTAGAATCTTACCCACTGTTGACGTTAAACTTACCGGCCTATAATTATTCATTTTAACACGTTCTCCTTTTTTAAATATTGGTACCACATCTGCCAATTTCCACTCCATGGGTACCGATCCTAATTTTATTGAATTATTAAATAATGCAGTTAGAGGACAACTAAGCTCTTCCTTGCATTCCTTTAATATTCTAGCATATATTCCATCAGGTCCCGGAGATTTATGAGCCTTTAATTTATCTATTTCTTTTATTACCTCCTCTCTCGTAATATTTATTGAACTAAGTATATTATCGGGACTGTCTCTGTAAATGGATTCTACTTCTGGAATATTTTCCAAGTTTTCATTTGTAAATACAGATAAGAAATAATCATTTAAACATGTACACATCACTTTATCGTCATCTGTGATATGGCCATTGGCTACTTCAATTGGTCCGACTTTTTCCTTAAATTTTGTTTGATAATGTTGATAAAACCCTTTAGGATTTTCTTTAGCTTCTCCTGCTATTCGAACTTATTTTCTTTTCGACTCTCTAACTATCTTTTTAACTTCCCTGTTTAACTGTATATATTATAATGAAAACTCCATGGCTCGATGTTCTTACGAATGGATATGGTAAATGTTTACTTTCACACCCCAAACAAGTTCTATTATCGTTTCCTGTGATTCTCCACTTGGTATCTTCAATTGTCGTCATATTACATGTGATCAGGTTAGGTTAGTTCCCATAGCAGGACGTTAGGAGGGGCTTATTTTTTTTTTTTTTTTTTTACCTGTCAGTGTCCACCTAAATTCGAATGGGGTCTAATTGATGCACAAAACAATATATTTTAAGGAGTCTGACAAAGTACTCCTATGACTATGTCGGCCATTGCTGGAAGCTATATACTTTTCTCCTAAAAAAAAAAAAAATAAATATCTTACCTGTAATGGCTCACTGTACAAATCTCTTCGGTAAAAGAAGGAAATTCTTAAGTATATTGAGCCCTAATTGTTTAAGAATAAATGATTTTTAACGGATTGAAAGTCAAGCCGAACAATCAATAATGGCAACTTAAAAGTGAAATAAAATGTAAACATATTCTTCTACAATTTGAATGAAGATAGGCGATTTTCATATGACATTCTCGAAGGAAAACGATGTGTCTAGCTGCTTTTAAGAGGCATTTAAATCTTTTAAGTAAACAGGAAGCTAAAATAACATGGTTGCCAATAATTGGCTTTTTTTACCACGTGGTCAGTGATAATAATTGATGATGTGGATACATATATTATTATTTTAATGCATTAATATCTTTGAGGCAATGTTATTTTAATATTTCATGAAGACAAAGTAAGGAATCTTGTAAAGATGAGTAACCCCAAGGACCCCATGTAAAGCTGGGGCAATCCCCTGTTAGGTTAGTTGAAGCTAGGTTAGGTCACTTGCCTTGTAATTACGAATAGTTACAGAGCACTCTTGAGTTGCTCTACTTCACATGATCCAATTTAACATCTAGGCAGTTAGCATAACCAAATAAATCAACATTATATTTTGCTGCTTTCTGCAAAACTCCAATGTCACCCACGGCATTATACCGTTCACTGACACCACTAATCAATTAACAACTCAATCATTCCTACGGAGACTGGAAGATAAAAACTAGCACTTGGACTTTTGCCAGAAGTGAAGTGGCCTGATTTCTTAAACAGTGTAAACCTAGGATACTATATTGTTAGTTAGCTAGACACACACAAATGTATTTCATAAACGCATCTGACGCGGTTCTGTGTATGGCTAGGATCCTGTACGGGATCCTAGCCATACACAGAACCACGTCAGATGCGTTTATGAAATCCATTTGTGTGTCTAGTATTACACCCAGGTATGACTGGTATATACCAAATTCTTGTTTTTCATGCCCGAGACCCAGGACTAATATATGACTATGTGGTAATGGATAAATGACTCGAAATGGTGAAGGGCATGGAAATAAGGTGAACAATTTATAACAATTGTAATATAAATTTCACCTAATACAATAGGAATTATAATCTGAGATTTTACAAATCTACAGATTAACAAAACAGACATAAATACATAACATTAATGCAATCCTACTGATTAACAAAAACAGACCTAAACACATTAATAATTAATATAAACCTACAGATTAACAAACACAGACAAATACCAACAAGGAATTAGTAATGATAATTACTATAACTTTTAACTGACATCAAAAGTGAAATGGAACCTGGGAGGAGAGCAATAAACTAATACACAATAAAGAATATACAATACAAAAAACAAGGAGCTCCAGGTGGAAGAAATGAAATGGCCGGTCCGGGGAATATACTCATGGTATGTCGTGCTGATCGCTGGACTGGAACGGTGCTCTCTCGTCGGTGTTCTTAACTGGGTATTTTAAGCCTCGGAGAGTGGGGATGTATTGGGGCTAAGATGGCTAGCCAAAGTAGGGTCGAGGGTAAGGCCAGAAACTTCATTATGATTGGCTGTTTGAGGTGAAGTGAACACTGATTGGTTGAGCTGCAGTATTGGTAGTTGAGAGGGTTAACAAGCTTGACTGGGGTTGTAACAAAGCCCCACACCAAAAACCTCTGTAGGGGAACCCAGAAGAGGTAATGAAGAGAGGCGACCACAAACAAGCAGCTCACAGTATTAGGTGGGATCATCCGCCTCAAATCCACGTGATAAGGCATCAGCGAATATATTTTCCGTGCCTCTGATATGGTGAACTTGTAAATTGTAGGTGTGAAGAAGGTGGAACCACCTAAGAATCCTTTGCTTTGATTTGGTCGAGTTGATAGAGGCCAGTGGGTTGTGGTCGGTGAAGATCTGTACACAGTGATGAGAAGCCTGAAGATAGCCCTCTAACTTTTTGATTGCAAAGATGAGAGCCAGTGCCTCTTTTTCTATGGTGGAATAAGGTAGTTGATGCTTCTTCAACTTGCAGGAATAATATGCCACGGGGTGCAGTACATTGGTTTGTTGGTCGGCTTACATAAGTACCGCCCCCACTCCAAGACCAATAGCGTCAATTTGGAGGTGGAATGGAAGGTTGAGAAGTTAAAAACAGTTTCAGATGTTGTAAGGCCTTTTCACATTCAGGAGTCCATTTAAAGGCACTTTAGAACTGGTGAGGTTCGTCAAGGGTGCAGCCACTGTAGAAAAATTGGCACAGAACCTTCTATAATACCCAACCATACCTAAAAAACGCATAACTTCTTTCCTGGTGTTAGGGGTTGGAAATGCAAGAATGGCAGACACATAGGCTGCCTTAGGACGAAGCATTCCATTTCCAATGGTATGACCAAGTTAAGTAATGGTCCCATATCCAAAGACAGATTTCTGTAGATTGATGGTAAGTCCAGCTGCTTGTAGTCACACCATGAGAGCTTGTAAATGATAGCAATGTTCTTCCCAGGAGTCTGCTACGACGACAATGCCATCCAAATAAGCAGCAGTTTCTCTCAGTCCTCGGATGATTTGGTTGATGACCCCTTGAAAAGTAGAAGGAGCATTAGTCTTGCCAAATGCTAACACTTTATATTGGTGCAAACCAAATTGGGTGATAAATGCAGAAATCTCTTTGGCACTCTCTGCAAGAGGTATCTGATAATTCCCCTTAGTGAGATCAATGGTTGTAATAAACTGGGATTTTTCAATAGTATTTAAAAGGTCTTCTATTAAGGGGAGAGGATAAGAGTCTTTGAGAGTTATGTTATTTACTTTTCTAGTCAGTATAAAGTCGGGAAGATCCATTAGGTTTTGGCACTAAAATACATGGTGATGCCCTGGTAGACATACTTGGTTCAGCTAATCCTTGAGTTAATAGATAATCTACTTCTTTCTTCATAATATCATTATTATGGGGGTGAAATCTATATGGAACTTGCCTAATAGGGGCTTGACATGAACTAATCAACTTTATGTCATGTTGGATATAATTACACAATTCTGGAATCAGAAATAACAGAGGGAAGCTGATGCAACAGCTGAGCCAAGTCTGCCCTCTGGTTTGGATGAAGATCATCAAAATAATCATTAAGATTCTGTATTATACTGGTGTTGGAGAGATAGTCTTGGTTACAGGGTAAGTCAACAGGTAGGCTACTCTCACCATCACCATCCAATCCCATCTCAGACATAGGGTTGGTGTCTGCCACACATACCGTAACTGGAGAAACAGTTCCGACATCTACCTCTGGTGATCTGGAATAGTAAGGCTTGAGTAAATTCACATGAACCAACTGTGTTTCCTCTCTACGATCAGGTGTTGCTATGACATAGTTTAGAGAACTCAACTTATTCTGAATTGCATATGGTCCTGTATATTTCTTTTTCAAGGGAGATCCAGGAGAGGGCAAAAAGACTAAAACTTGGTCCCCAGGGGCAAACTTTCTAGGAACGGCTTTCCTATCATAATTGTTCTTGGATTTCTCTTGAATGTGGCTTAATTGTCAAGAGCAAAAGTTCTTACTTTATGAAGTTTCTTCTGAAGTTCTTCTGAAGTTCTTCCAAGTATTTGTGGATGGTAATAGGTTCAGATAGTTTAGAGAACTACCTCTCTTTGAGGACCTTTAAGGGTCCCCTAAGGGGTCGGCCATAAACTAGTTCAAAATGGGATACTCCCAAAGACTCTTGGATTGATTCTCTATATGCAAAAAGCAGCCAATCTACTCCCTCATCCCAACTGTTACTATTCTCTAAACAATATTTTCACAACACCTGCTTTAAAGTTTGGTGAAATCTTTCCAGACACCCCTGAGACTGTGGGTGACAGGCAGATGAAGTTACAGGGTTCAGTTTTAGGGCCACTTTTGTTCCTTGTATATGTAAATGACCTACCAGAGTCTGTAAATTCATTCATGAATATGTTTGCAGATGATGCAAAGATTGTGAAGAAAGTAAAAAACGAGAACAATGGTAGAGAACTTCAGGAGGATCTAAATAATCTGCATGAGTGGTCAGAAAAGTGGCTAATGAAATTCAATACTTTAAAATGTAAGGTAATGAGAATGGGTACAAGTGCAAGAAGGCCCAAGATTGACTACTCGGTGGCTGGAGTACAACTTCAAGAGACAGAAAATGAGAGAGATCTAGGAGTAAACATACTGGCAGATTTGTCTCCAGAAATACATATAAATGGCATAGTAAGGGCAGCATATGCATTCTTATCAAATGTAAGGGTAGCCTTCAGGCACATGGACAAGGAAATGTTCAGAAATATTTATGTAACCTATGTGAGGCCAAAACTCGAATATGCAGCCCCCTTTTGGAATCCGCACTTGAAAAAGCACATAGCTAAGCTTGAAAAAGTTCAAAGACATGCAACGAAACTGGTGCCAGAAATACGCAATCTCAGTTATGATGAGAGGCTGAGGGAATTAGACTTACCATCACTCGAAGCTAGAAGAGTGAGGGGGGGATATGGTGACAGTCTTTAAATTCCTTCATTGTTATGATAGAGTGGATAGGGATCGATATTTTGATATGGCTGGCTCTAGAACTAGAGGTCATAGTTTGAAGCTTCGTAAGAAAACTTGTTTGCAGGATGTATGGAAATACTTTTTCAGTGTAAGAGTAGTTGATAATTGGAATTGGCTAAGCGAGGAGGTAGTTAATGCTATCTCAATCCATAGTTTTAAGGACAGGTATGATAAGTATCACTAAGTATAAAATGGAACCGATGAGGAGACGGGAAGATACGAGCTTTGGGCTCTTTCCCGTAAACACAATTAGGTAATCACAAGTAGGTAATCACATGGGTGACTCCAAATTCAGTAAAGACCTGCTGAAAAGTTTGACTTGTAAAATTCGTACCCTGATCAGACTGAATTTCTTTTGGGATGCCTTTAGAGGTAAACACACTCAAACGTGGTTTCAGAATGGACTTAGCAGTGATATTTTTTAGAGGGCAAGCATCTGAATATCTAGTGGCAGAGTCCATAACAGTAAGTAGGTATTCATTACCTTTTTTAGTCTTAGAGGCCCGACACAGTCTATAACAATTTTCTCGAAAGGTTCATGAACAATTGGAATGGAAAAAAGAGGGGCAGGGGGAATAGGCTGATTAATGTTTCCAGTGAGTTGACAAATGTGGGAAGTCTTAATGAATTGAGTGACATCCATCTTAATTCCAGGCCGATAGAAATGTAACAGTAACTTTTTATATGTCTTCTGAATACCCAAATGCCCAGCATAACCATCATGTGCCATTTTCAAAACAGATGTCGTACTGAAGTTGGAAGTACTACTTGGTGAGTCTCAGACCATGAATCCTTTTTAGACAGAGAAGGGGGTCGATATGCTCTCATAAGAACACCATCACTATAATAGAAAGCAGGCAATGTATCAAGGTCTTCATGATCTACAGCAACATGTCGCATCACTGCCAACGAAGGATCAGCATTCTGTGCTTGTATTAGTTCTTCCTTAGACAATGTGTGGTGATCTGTCTATCATACACACAGTTTCATTAGTTATTCCTTGTGTGTAAGTTTTTTGTAATACCATAAGTAGTATTGCATCAACCTACATGTATATATTCATTTGAGAGACTGTATTATAACAATTATTTCTATTGTCAATAATTCATAATTTTCTCATGAATAAATGGGATTTGTTTGTAAAGTTAATCTAAATCTTAGGAAATTCCTAATCATGTAAAATATGATAAAAATATGTCCTTTTATTTTTGAATGTGATGCTCGTCTGATTTGTTTACAGAACGGAAGAGGCCTCTCTCTGGATAAGTTATCCTCTTGTTGTTCTTAATCATTGTCTGAATCAGACAATTTTTCTCCTTGTGTAATGAAAGAGGATTCTCTCTGAAGACGGCATCAGGTGAGGACCTATTGTTAGAGACTCATAAAATTTGAGTAAATTACGAACCTCCTATTTCGCCCCTTGGACTAGTGCCGTCAAATTTGTCAAGCAGTGACTGTATTTCCATAATGTATAAAGTTCTTGGATTTTGAGCAATCATTATTTTGAAATTAAGTGTTGTTTTGTTTTGATGTGTCCAGCAGTCGTGCCTGGAGCTGTAAATCTTTGTCATTTTATAAAATTCACTTTATTGCCGCTTAATCAAGAGTAAAATTTATCCTTTTCTTTTAAGCTGAAAGATTGCTCTCCATTATAATGTTAAGTTTTTTCAATATATTTTTACATTTTATCGATGAGTCTTTCATTTAAGCCTGGATTTGTGCAGTGTTCAGTTTAATTTTATTTAGTGTGTGTGTCATTAACCAGTGGAAGTTCTCTACTACTATTAAGCAAACATTACTCATGCCCTTCCCCTTCAGTACCGTACAGCTTGTCTGTCACATTTAACTAAATGCCAGTAAGTTTCAGCCCAACTTTACTTGAAGTTGGTTGATGAGTAAATATCATTGTGTGTGGTAGCCTGAAAAAAATTAAAAGTAGGCTATTCATTGACCAGGTGAAAACAGGCATTCTGGGAATCGTCTCCACATATTCTAGTTTTTCTGGTCCTTCGAACCGGATTAGGCTTAGCCTATCTAGCATACGTTACCTTTACTATATTTTCTGAATGAAATTTGGAATAGGCTACCTTTGGTATTGTTTTTAAACTTTAATATTAAAGCACTGTACATAAATCCATTGCATATTTTTGTGATATCACTGCTGATGTCAAATTCTTTAGTCCAAGGGAAGGTTTAGATTAGCTATTTGAATACATGCATGTGCAATCAAGTTTACCTAGGATATAGATATTATAATCCTAGTGAATTTAGGTATTAGTTTAGTTTGGTCACCTGGCCAAAATTATTGTGATTTGTATAAGGTAAAGATTAATCCAGCAGGATGTCTTTACCATCAATCGATGAAAGTCAAGCATTTGAGCTTTACAAGGTTGTAACCGACGATCTGGCAGATATGCTCAATCTATAGAACATGACCTTAAAGCGCTTCCTCCACCATCCTTACGGTCGTTACAGTTTTTAGAAGCAGAACTTACAAAGTTGTATGAGTCCGTTGATGTACATTGGACAGCTAGTCAAGATGCTATTGATAGTACCCAGCTTAGCCAAGTTTCTAGAGAGCACAGAACTCTGAAACGTAATGCCTATAAAGTGCTCATACAAATTAAGTCAGCTATAGATTATCATTTGTCCTTTGGTAGTCAAGCACAAGCTACAACTAGTCAAGCTCCTAGTCAGACAGTACTAGCTGCTGGACCCCTTCCACACCCTAAGTTGCTTGAGAATAAGATTCCTGAATTTGATGGTCAGTTGAGTCAATGGAATTGTTTTTGGGATTCCTTTAGTAGTTTAATTGATAGTCGTCAAGGCATTGAGCCAGTATTAAAATTTAGCATGCTCAGATCTTATTTGAGAGGTAAAGCTTATAGAACCATTGAAGGTCTTCCCATAACCAGTGGTAATTACAGTATAGCACTAAGTCTGTTGAGAAAAAGCTTTGCTGACAATGACCTTTTGTTGCAACAATTACATATAGATTT
Source organism: Halocaridina rubra (assembly GCA_037179515.1). Lineage (NCBI taxonomy): Eukaryota > Metazoa > Arthropoda > Malacostraca > Decapoda > Atyidae > Halocaridina > Halocaridina rubra. The sequence goes on along the minus strand of JAXCGZ010005869.1, from coordinate 4,547 downwards.
GATGAACATCAAACCCCCTGAACATCATTTAACTGAGTTGACCGAATTCAGTTAACATTTCAACGTTTGTTGATGCATATAGAGGGTGTAACCCAAGTACCTTGTGATGACTACCTAATAAAAGACATAATTGCTAAGAAACTTATTCCTAAAACTTTGGAGTACCTTTTTAATAAGTACAGTACTTTTACTTTGACTATTACACAATTGAGGGATGGTATTGGATACCTTATCAAGGTCATGGAATGTTCTCGTACTCTCTCTGATCAGTCTAGGAATAAGCAAGTTTCACATTCTGATGCACATTCCAAAACCAACGTAGTAGTTAGTTAGAATTCTAGTACAAATTCTAATTATAGGTTTAGTACAGTATCTAAACAAGTAGTTGTGTCCCAGAAACAAAATAAGTCTAATTCGTCATCTAACAATTCAAGTACTTGGAACAAACCTTGTCTCTTTTGTAAGGATATTCATAATACTAAGTTTTGTTCTAATTATGCAACTCATGATGCCAGGCAGAACAGAGTTAGAGAGTTAGAACTATTTTTCGTGTGTATGCAGAAAGGCCATATAGCCTCACAGTGTAGACAGACGGCTGAGTGTAGAAATTGTTATGGCAAACAACATACCTTTCTCTGCATGAAACTAACCAACTGTAGTACTGCAGTTAATCAAGTGTCAGTTTCATCTAATGCCCCAACAGTGATTAAAAATGGAACTAACCTTATCAGTAACATTCCCACTAATCAAGTAGTAGTGGATGATAAGTTTAGAATTCTTTCAGGAAGAGATGAATGTGTCGCTAATTCTGTTCAAACAGATTTCCAGACTAATAAGGTTCCAGTTCCTTAGATAGCACTTCCTACAGCAATTGTTAAGATTTCTGATGCTGGGGTACGTGAAACAGTTAGGATAATTTTAGATACCGGTGCTTAACGGTCTTTCATCCATTCTGCAGGAGTAAAGCGCCTTAAACTCAATCCAGTGTTTCGTATCTCACTTACTGATTTCATTTGGTAATCTAGCCGAAAAATTTCGTGTGATGTCATTCGTGTAGTAGTACGCATTGGTACCTAACGTATTCCAATTTATGCTGTCGTCTATGATAAGGTTAACACTACGTTATATGTACCTGGTATTGCTAGTGTTGCAGAAACACTCAGAAAAAAAGATCAAACTTGCAGATCCTAGCATTGATTCTGATGTGATTAGTGACATAGGTTTGGTAATTGGTGCAGATTACTATTCTAGATTTGTGACCAACCGTACTTTCTATTCCGGAATTACACTTTTGTCTAGTCCAGCAGGTTCGATTATCTTTGGACCTATGCCAAAGTGGGTAACTAGTTCTCAGTCATTTAACACAGTTAATGGGCAACATGTGCTTTGTTCTCGTGTAGGAGTACAAACCCTTGAGTTCGAAGTTCAGAACCTTTGGAATTTAGATGTTGTTGGTATTAAGAATGAAACTTTAATGCCTGAGGAAGTACAATCAGTGAGTCAATTTGAGTCCACTTGCCAGAAGGCAGACAATCAGTATTTTGTGGAATTGCCCTTTAAGGTCGCTGAGAGACCAGCAACTAACTATAGAAGAGCTTATGGTCAGCTCATGTCACTAGCTCATCCAGAACTTTATGAACAATACTCAGAGATTTTCAATGAGTGCTTTGAATTGGAAGTCATTGAGAAAGCTGATAACCCCACAGTTACAGACGGATTGACTCATTACTTACCTCATCATCCAGTCTACAAGAATTCTCCTACCACTCCTATTAGAGTCGTGTTTAATGCTTCTAGTAGAACTGATTCAAAATCAAAGAGTCTGAATGAATGCTTACTAACAGGCCCAAGCCTAACCCATAAACTTGTTGATTTACTCACTGAATTTCATACTAACCCTGTAGCCGCTGTGTCAGACATTTCCAAAGCCTTCCTACATATAGGTATTTTGCCAAATTGCAGAGATTTCTGTAGATTCTTGTGGTTCGAGGATGAAACACTTCAAAAGGTAATTACCTATAGATTTAAAGTAGTACTTTTTGGTGCAACATAAACTCCCTTTTTGCTTCAGAAAACACTCACTTATCACTTAGAGACACATTCACATCCAGTAGCTAAGTCTCTGATCTCTCATTTCTATGTAGATAGCTTTGTACCTATTCAGACTCTGAACAGTTGAAATCAGAGTACCCCATTGTGAATTCTATTTTAGCAGAAGCCTCTATGCCATTACAAGGTTGGGTAAGTAATGATGTAAATTTAATGATGAAGAGGGCATTGATCACGACCAATTGAATATGAATAATGTAAATGTCTTAGGAATTTCTTGGAATGTTATAAGCGATGAAATCAAATTGTACTTCAGTAAGAAAGTGTGCAAGGAAGAGTTTGTGCATCATCAAATCACCAAGAGATCAGTTGTATCCGTAATTGCCAGTGTATTTGATCCTTTAGGATTGCTTTCACCAATCTTGATCAAGGGAAAGTTATTTATTTCAAAATTATGGAGAAGTAAGTGTTTTTGGGATGAACCTTTGCCAGAACCTTTAATACAAGAATATTCAGTTATTTGCAGAAATTTGAATCAAATGTTAACAATTCAGTATCCTAGATTTGTAATTGTTCCTAGTGTATCAGATTTGCACATATATTGTGATTCAGCTAAAGTAGCTTATGGATTAGTTGCATATGCTGTGGACTTAAGAAGCAAACCTAGTGATATCATTATGAGTAAAGCAAGAGTATCACGAAATCCTCCACTCACCATTCCTAAGTTAGAGTTACTCTCACTTACTTTAGCCTCAGCATTGGCTCAGACACTCTTGTCTAATGAGAAATTAGCATTCAAAGGTTGCACTATATGGTGTGACAGTGATGTTGCCATTAATTGGGTGTATCATGATTCATCATCAGAATTTTTTGTGAGAAACAGTGTGTGTGAAATTCTCAATTTGCGATCTAAGTTTGATTTGAACATTTTACATGTCCCATCTAGAGAGAATCCTGCAGATATATTGACCAGAGGTGTTAGTGAATCAAAGTTGAATAGCAATGCCATGTGGAGATATGGACCTTCATTTTTGCTTAATCCATCAGAATATCCACAACAGAAAGAGTTCATTGTTAATTCTACAGTACAGTGTGAGATTTTAACAGAACCTAATATTAATGAACCCATGCTTCCTCATTTTGAGATGAGTAAATATTCATCTCTTACTAAAGTTATGAGAATCATGTCATATGTAAAACAGTTCTGTAATCATTATTTCCATGACAAGTTCAGGTTGAATACTCTTCATGCTTGTGTTAGATTAGCCCAGTTGCAAAGTTTTCCTACTTTATTTGCATTTTTGAAATGACCTGAGCAAAGTGCTAAACCAGCTTCGGAACTCATCAATTGAAGTCAAACAATTAGATTTACATTTGAATGAAGATCAGTTAATTTGTTGTGGCAGTAGATTACACAATTCAGATCTGTCTCCTGAAGCACAATTTCCAATATACTTAGTTGCCAAACATCCACTGACTAAACTTATAATAATTCGTTATCATATTCAACATCATCATTGTGGATTAGGACAAATGTTGTCAGGACTTAGGAAACAGTTTTGGACCTCTAAAGGTAGAGTTATTGTGAAGAAAATATTAAAACTATGTATTTTGTGTAAAAAGGCAGTTGGCAAGACGATCTCTCAACCAGGTCCCCCTCCTTTACCAGAGGGAAGAGTCAGTTTTGTTAGACCCTTCAATTCAGTTGCGGTAGGATAGGTTGTAAATGATGCCTTCGAATTTTCTGTTTTTGTTCTACACCTTATTATGTTTGTACATGTGATTTATTTAGTTTCCTACCCTTTTTGGGGGGAGTGTGTGGTGATCTGTTTTTCACACACAGTTTCATTAGTTATACCTTGTGTGCATTTTTTTTCTTTGTAATACCATAAGTAATATTGCATCAGCCTACATGTATATATTCGTTTGAGAGACTATATTATAACAATCATTTCTATTGTCAATAATTCATAATTTTCTCATGAATAAATGGGATTTGTTTGTAAAGTTAATCTAAATCTTAGGAAATTCTTAATTATGTAAAGCAGGGGTGTGCAACCTGCGGCCCAAGGGCCGCATGCGGCCCTCAAAGGCTTTCATTGCGGCCCTTTCTCCTAAAAATAAATAAGCTATAGTGCGGCCCTCAAAGGCTTTCATTGCGGCCCTTTCTCCTAAAAATAAATAAGCTATAGTGCGGCCCTCAAAGGCTTTCATTGCGGCCCTTTCTCCTAAAAATAAATAAGCTATAGTGCGGCCCTCAAAGGCTTTCATTGCGGCCCTTTCTCCTAAAAATAAATAAGCTATAGTGCTCTCTCTCTCTCTCTCTCTCTCTCTCTCTCTCCTCTCTCTCTCTCTCTCTCTCTCTCTCTCTCTCTCTCTCTCTCTCTCTCTCTCTCTCTCTCTCTCTCTCTCTCTCTCTCTCTCTCTCTCTCTCTCTCTCTCTCTCTGTGATAATGCCAGTTCATATGTGAAATTAAGTCTGTTCGTAGAGTTTTTCA
>JAXCGZ010005868.1:92500-107885 GCA_037179515.1 Halocaridina rubra | reverse complement strand
ATTACCTAACTGTGCTTACGAGAAAGGGCCCCGAGCTCTTAACTTCCTGTCTCCTGGTCAGTTTCATTTTGTACTTAGTGATACTTATCATACTTGTCCTTAAAACAATGTATTGAGTTAGCAGTGTGTGTGTGTGTGTGTGTGTTTGTTTAAGTGGATATCATAGGGACTAGTATTTGCAATTATCTACATTGTTTCTTTTTTTTTAAATAAGATGAGATGGTATTGCGTTGGTTAGAATTTTTCTTTTATCTTGATATTTTATTTTAAAATTCTTTAAAAGTCTTGACGGCTTCCCAGCGCCATTAGACAATGAGTTGTGGTAAATAAGGCACATTAGATGTCTTCAATCATACAAGCTATCTACAAAGCCATGAGCCAAATACCCCACGTGCTGTCTACACTTTTTTTTTCTAAGTTATGATTAATAAGGAAAGAGTCTAAGAATATGATACACAAACAATATAATTTTCATAATTATTGTCACTACTCTTAGGCATTTAGTTTTAATATTGTCACTATACCAAAACCAATAATCATCTAAATATCACTATAAACTTAATATGGCTGAGCCGCAGCATCTCCTCTTCACTGCTATTCAATGACTGCCATGCAACAGTCAGTAAGTCATATCACACTCTTTTAACTAACTGATATACAACAGTGTATTTTGAAACATGCTTAAAACTTGTCTTAAAGACTTAAATAGGCAAAGGGACATGAATATGGAGTACATCTATTACAATATAATTTCATAGTATATTTAAATATTTGCTCTTACTTAAGGAAAATAATTTAGAAGAATTTGTGATAATTCTTCGCCACTCTCAGAGGATCATTCACCCCCCTGGGGGCGATGTTGCTCCCATTGAGCATGTCTGGTCTAGAGTTTGGTTTTGATTTAAGTGTTATGCCTTAATGCCCTTCCAGATATCAAATCTCCCAAATTTATCCCAGCTTGGTGCGGGCAGTAAGATGGTCAGGCTCATTTTCCTCAGTGGCAGCGGAAAACTTCCTCTAAATTCACTACATTCGTGTTTACCTATCCTCCTCTTATAGTGTGAGACTACACGTGCACTTTTCCTCCAGTCATTCCTTTCCCTCAACCGCACATTTAAGAACCTCACCATCTACTCCAGTACTGCTCCTCCACCTTTTAACAAACATGTTACCTTACCACTCTCAATTACTTTAGGCGTCATTAGCATATCCTCCCTTATAACTCCTATGTTCGTTCTCACTTATCACGGATTTTCTATTAGCATCTTCCACAGCCACAATCACCGCCTACCTACCATCCTCCACATTTGACAACATTTTGAAATTGTCAATCCATCTCACTCTCTCCTATTCATTAACAAGCCATTGCCCATCTGCATCTTTCACCCTTTCCTCCCTACCAGATTCACTTCACTGCACTATTATCATTTCCATAAACTTTTTTCATTTCTTTAAATATACCCTGACAAACCTCTAATCTATGAGGAGTAGAAAGTAGCAACCTTCCGATAACAATTGTATTTATTCACGTCAAAGAAGTCTGAAAATCCCTAACAATCCTCGACCTTCACTTCTGCTCCTCTCTTCACCTGTCCCATCATACCAGAATTTTAAATTCAAAACTTGCCAAATTCATTGCAGAAAATCAAGAACTACGGGGTCTCTTTTTTTGTGTTTTTTTTTTTTTTTTTTTAGAGTAGAAAATGTAACGTTTTTAAGTTCAGAGGATGTTGTTCATTTTATTCATTTATGATAGTGACAATGGGACAGGCAAGAAAATTGCCCTCATAAGGCCCGGGCACCAAGGAAACATGAATATGAAGAGAAAGTAGAGAGTTAAAGACAAGCCAGAAGTAAGGGAATGATGCACATATAGAAAAAAGGACGGGCTGAAAGAATAGTCGAAGTATTGAGGGCTTATAGATATGGCAGGATTAGGCCTTGAGATGATGAGACCTGCTTTTTGAAGGAAGGTAGATTATAAGAATTAGGAAAGACAGGAGGAGGAAGAGAGTTCCAGAGTCTGAAGGTGAATGGGAAGAAGAAGTTACTGCACTGACCAATCCATGAGCTACAAATCCCAACATAGTACTTGTGAGACGAGGCCGCTTGGCAAGTGTTACGTGGCCTTGGCAGTAGAGGAGGGATGCAATTCGCCAACTCATCAGAGCAGCGATGGAAGCAGTAGTGATTGAAAAGAGAAAGGTATGATACTTTACAGAAACAGAGAATCCAAATTAATAGAAAGATAAGGGTCATTAATGTGACTGCTTGGCTTAGATTCATCTTTGTCAAGGAGATAAGTATAAGAAAAAGCACTCAAGATGTGGGATAAGTATTCTGAGCAGGAATGGACAAGATCATTATAGATTTTAAGTAACAGTAAAGAGGAAAAGTAATGACGTAACTGAAACAGACCCCCCAATTTCTTGGATGCAGATTTAGAAATTTGTAATATGTAACTACTCGAAGACAAGTTAGAGGCATATTGGATTTAAGAGGGTACGTTTCATTAGTTTCGAAGACAATAGGGCTATCAGGAGGAGAAGAAACTGTGTCTTGGAGACATTAAATGTACCTAAGTTTTGGGTGTCTCACTCGACACCTCCTGCAAATTGGAGTTGAAAGTAGAACAAATTATACAAGACTGATTACGAGTAGCAAATGAAGGTTGTAAAAAAATGACAGAGAAAAATTTAAGAATAGAATCATTGGCAAAGGCGTGGAGAAGAGATTAAGATGGGGGCTGAAGAAGATCATTGATAAGAAGGAACAGAGTTGGTGAAAGAACAGAGCCCTGTGGAACACCAACGGTATCAGGGAATGAGCCAGATGTTTAAGCATCAATAACCACTAATATAAAACGGTCAGAATGAAAACTGCAAATCAGAGAACAGAGAGAAGGAGTAAAGCAATAAACAGGGAGTTTGGCCAACAGAGCCTTGTCCCAGACTCTGTCAAAAGCCTTAGTGGTATCAAAGGGCAATAACAAAAGGTTTCCCCATAGTTCCTCAGAGATGACCATACACGAGTAAGATAGAACAGGGGTCACCAGTGGATCTTGCCATGTGGAAGTCGTACTAATAATTGGAGATGAGCAAGTTTGATTCAAGACATTTCAAGAAATGAGAATTAATCAAAGTTTTTAATACCTTAGCAAGAGCGGAGGTTGGGGCAATAGCTTAATAGTTTGAAAAAATAGAGTGGTCACCCTTCTAAGGAACAGGTTGAACTAGAGCATGGATTCAAGATGAAGGATCGATACTGGTTGAGAGAATGAAGCAAAAAAGATGGCAAATCACAGGAGCCAGTTCATCTGCAAGCTCCTTTAAGAAAACCTTGTAGTAATACCTTTGAGTCCAGATGCTTTGTTTGTTTTAGAGTTCGAAGAACCTTATGAACTTTGCATGAAAAAAGGAATACCGGAGGGCATAGGGTTAGAGAGGGGTAAAGTATAAGGAACAGGTGCACTGGGATCGCTCCCAGAAGAGTTGGCAGAAAAATGAGAGCCAAAGAGAGTGGCTTTGTCAGTGGGAGAGCGAGCTATAGAACCATCAGAACGAATGAGAGGGGGAAAGCTTGAGTTACAGAAGTTTTTGGAAAGTTTTTTGGGTGAGGACCATTAACATTTATCAGTGGGAGAAGAGTGAAGGTCATCAAATTTCTTTCTTTAAGAGGAAGCTTTAGGCCTTTGAATCTGAGCAGTCCAGTAATTCTGAGCTGTAATAAAAGCAGAGTGAGTTAGATTTAAAGGAGTGGTTTGGTATGACTGGTATGCCGATCCCTGGCCTGAATAGCCATGGAGCAGGCACTTTCAAACGGAGGATTATGGGGAGCAAAAGTTTTCACAGAGGAGAGAATGAATGCCTTCATTTCCGGAGTTACAATATTGGCAACTTTTAGGGCTACCTGATTAGGGTTGCCAGTCAGAAAGCAGTGGTCATCCCATAGGCTGTCAAAGAGAAAATTACACAAATTATCATATTGTATGCTCAAAGTGCCAAAGGCAATGCTGAGTAGGAGATATTATGGAGGAGTAGCAAATATAGAAGAAATTGAGATCAAAGAATGATCAGACTACCAAGAGAGGAAAGCACATAATATGAGTAGTTTGAAGGATTAGATGTAAGAAATAGGTCAAGAATGTTAGTTGCATATACATGGCGACCAGGAACACGAGTAGGGTGTTTGATAATCTGCTTGAGATTGCTAGTAATAGAGAAAGCAAGGGCCTCACTTCCTCCCACATCAGTGTGAGAAGAATTAAGCTTCTCGCTGTGGTGCACATTGAAGTCTCCAATATAGAGAACTTTGGCATGTGGGTGAGAAAATAGAAAGGACTTCTAGCAAGAGGACTGACTTTCAAAGAGAGAGACAATGTTATTGGAGTTAGAAGAGCAGTAGCAGAAGGTAAAAGAATTTAATAGTAGTGGAGAGATAGCTCTTCAGCCAGAGAACATCAAAGTCAGGGGATTCAAGGTTCATGAGCCTTGCAATAGGAGTCTTAGTGTTTGCTGTAGCCAAAAATCCCACCTCTGGAATGGAAACGAGAATACGGCTTATAGAGAAAGATTTGAAATGGGTCATGGGAAGCATGGCTAGACAGCTGGGTCTCATAAAGAAAGAGGAGGTTAGGGAGGTATATACGCAAGTGTTGTTCCACAGAGGAACGATTGGCGTTCAGACCACGAATGTTAGAAAAGTGAAGAGTGAAAGAAACAGATCTATCATAATGCAAGGTTAAGACCATTACTGCCACCAAGCGTATCTACCGTCATGCCATTAGTTGAGGCAACAAGATCCCCAGATAATCTTAGCACCTCTCTATGCCGGGTACTGTGAGCCATAAACTGTGGACCTTTCATAATTATAGTAAAAATTAGGAAAAAGAAAGCAGATGAAACAGATTGGGAGTGTTGTAACTTGTCAAATGTAATAGACAAGTAAGAGATGAGTATTGAATATGCCAGAATACTCAGTGTAGATGTAGGCATAAGGAAAGAACCGTGCCTGAAGGAAGACTTAACCTGAAGCAGTCAAGGCCAGTCCTAGTTAAGTCCGTAATACCTTCAGTTGTAGTACTTCTAAAGGCGATTGGTGGCATGGCCAACCTACTAACCAGTAGGTTTTCAAGTAGTAGGAGTAGTAGTAATAGCAGTAGTAGTAGTAGAATACACTAAGAATATAGAAGATTACTCTACTCTATATTACCATGCGAAACTGCTTTCGAAACCAACGCCTTGAAACATCTTCCAGAGTATTATCGTCTTGAGAGTAGTCCAGGTCGGCAGCAACTCCATTATCTGTCCAGAGGAAGTCCGTTGCTATTACTACTAAACGTAGCAACAACAATGGCTTCATTTTGCTTGAAAGATAGGATAATATGCATTCATAATAAACACATCAAAGTTTAAAATATAATAATAATAATAATAATAATAATAATAATAATAATAATAATAATAATAATAATAATAATAATAATAATAATAATAATAATAATAATAATGGTAATAATAATAATAATAATAATAAGAATAATAATAAGAATAATTATAAGAATAATAATAATAATAATATTAATAATAATAATAATAATAATAATAATAATAATGATAATAATAATAATAATAATAATAATAATAATAATAATTATAATGATAATAATAATAATAATAATAATAATAATAATAATGTTCCGGTGTTACGTTACGGACTCTCTTTTTTACCATGGGCTAGGACGCTTGCCTTCTTGCGAAGGACTTGGTTTGGCAGCTGTAATCGGTACCCTGAGTGCATGCCCTTGCTAACCTCAGACCGTGACGGGGCGCGAACCCTCGACCTGACGCCTCTGAGTCGCGGACGCTAACGCTTGAGCCACGCTGACTACAATAATAATAATAATAATAATAATAATAATAATAATAATAATAATGATAATAATAATAATAATAATAATAATAATAATAATAATAATAATAATAATAATAATAATAATAATAATAATAATAATAATAATTGTTATTATTATTATTATTATTATTATTATTATTATTATTATTATTATTATTATTATTATTATTATTATTTTTATTATTATTATTAATTATTATTATTATTATTATTATTATTATTATTATTATTATTATTATTATTATTATTAGTAGTAGTAGTAGTAGTAGTAGTAGTAGTAGTAGTAGTAGTAGTAGTAAAATTACTATTATTTACTGAAATGTTATTATCACAAAAATTCATATTCTTATGCATTTATTTTGTAAGACGTAAGGCAATGTATTATAGTCTAATTAAATCCTTGGATCTTGTAAAGATGAGTAGCCCCTAGAATCCCCTGTGAAGTTATTGCTAGTTTTGATCAGGTCAAATAAGGTCAAGTTAGGTTAGGTTAGGGTAGGTGACATGCCTTTGCAATTAAGAACAACTCCAGAGCAATCTGGAGTTACTCTTCTATACAATATCCAAATAATGTCAAGAGAAAAGTTTCTTCAAAGTCATTTTCGCAGTTTTCGTGACACAGAACCAATATATAATAATATGCAAAATCGAGAACGGACACTTGATATTTCTGAATGTTTCACATCAGCCTTAAAAAGACTTACCTAAGGATCTCGCTCTTCTTCTGCAGAGAAAAAAACTAGAAGCTGTCACCTCTGCAATGGTTCTGAAGGTAAAAGTCACGAGAAGCCGATGCAGACGAATCACACATATTTTCGGTTTCTGGGTGGGGCCTTTGCATAATTTGCCTGTCTATATTAGGAGATGCCCTGTGGTGGCGGGCACAACATCAAAAAATAGCCCCAACGTATTCCCTGCGTGTCGTAAGAGGCGACTAAAATTGGACGGGGCGAGGGGACTAGGAATCCCCCCCTCTTGTATTAACCTTTGCGAGACGTCAAAGAAGAAGGGGAGTAGAGGGGAGAATAACTTCTCCCCAAACTTTAGTTTTGGGGTGTCTAAATGTGCATGGTTGTAGGACAATAGAGAGCAAAAGATGTGAGATTGGTTATATGTTTGGTAGGAGGAGGATGGATGTATTGGCATTGTGTGAGACGAAGATGAAAGGAAAAGGAGAAGTGGCATTTGGTGATGTGACAGGTAGGATGTCTGGGGTTGAAAGGGGGAGAGCGAGAGAAGGTGTGGCATTATTGCCGAGTGAATGGATGGTAAATAAGGTAGTGGAATGGAAAGAAGTGTCATCTAGGCTGATGTGGGTGAGGGTTAGGATGGGTATGGAATGTTGGGCTTTTATTAGTGTGTATGAGCCTGGATGTGAGAGAAGTGAGGAAGAGCAAGTTGAATTCTGGATTGAGTTAACTAGGTGTGTGGATAGTCTGAGTAGAAGGAACTATGTAGTTGTGTTGGGTGACTTGAATGCCAGAGTGGGTGATGGAGAGGTAGAAGGTGTTGTAGGAAAGTATGGGGTACCAGGTGGGAATGAGAGTGGTGAGGGACTGTTAGATATGTGTGTGGAGCAAGAGTTGGTGATAGGTAATAGTTTTTCAAGAAGAAGTTAATTAATAAGTATACATGGCTGAGAGTGGCAAATGGAAGAGTGAAAGAAAGAGCATTGATGGATTATGTGTTGGTAGCAAAGAGCATGATAGGTAACATGAAATATGTGCATGCATTTAGGGGTGTGGCTGCTGGGATGTCCGATCATTTTTTGGTTGAAGCAAATGTGGTAGTAGCAAAAGAGTGGGGAAATAGAGTGAGGGGATGTAGAAGGGAAATGATGAAGATGGAAGAGTTGAAAAAGCCAGAGAACATTCAGGAATATCAGGACAGGTTGAAAGTGGCATATGACAGGGTGAAAGAAAGAGAAGTTGGGGAGTTAGGGGAGGAATGGGGGTTGATGAAAGAATGTTTTGTGGGACATGCAAGTGATGTGTGTGGAAAGAGGTTTGTTGGAGGTGGCATGAGGAGGGGGAGAGAGTGGTGGAATGAAGGGGTGAAAATGAAGGTGGAAGAGAAAAAGAGGGCTTTTGAGGAATGGCTGCAGTGTAAAAGTAAGGAGAAGTATGAAAGATATATGGAGGAAAATGTGGAAACCAAGCGGAAGGTAGAGGAAGAGAAGAGGTTGGCAAATGCTAGGTGGGGACAGGATTTTAGTAGGTCACATGAGGAGAATAAAAAGAAGTTTTGCAAAGAAGTGAAGAGAGTAAGGAAGGGTGGATCAAGCATGGAAGAGACAGTGAAAGATGTGAATGGACAGATGTTCAGAGGGAACGATGCAAGGAAAAGATGGGCAGAATATTTTGAGTGCCTGCTGAATGTTGAGGAAGATAAAGAGGCAGCAATAGTGGCAGTGGGGGGTGTTCAAGTGCCAGTAATAGGAGATGAAAATGAGAGAGAAATTACATGAGAGGAGGTGAAAAGGGCTTTGTATGAAGCGATAGCAGGTAAAGCACCTGGAATGGATAATGTGAGAGCGGAGATGTTGAAATATATGCTTTATGTTGTCAATGGTGCCAGTGGAATGGGTGATTGCTTGTATAGTGCCCCTATACAAAGGTAAGGGAGATGTGTATGAATGCAGTAATTTTAGGGGTATAAGTTTGTTGAGTGTGGTAGGAAAAGTGTATGGTAGGATACTGGTATGTTATGTGAGAAATATTTAGCAAAGGGTAAGGATGTGTATTTTGCATTTTTGGATCTGGAGAAAGCGTATGATAGAGTTGATAGAGAAGCAATGTGGAATATTTTGAGATTATATGGAATTAATGGTATATTGTTGCATGCAGTGAGTTTGCATGAGGGTAGTAGAGCTTGTGTTAGGGTAGGGAATGAAGTGAGTGAGTGGTTTCCAGTGAGTGTGGGACTGAGACAGGGATGTGTGATGTCACCATGTCTGTTCAATTTGTATATTGATGGAGTCGTAAGAGAGGTGAATGAGCGAGTGCATGGTCGAAGTTTGAGAATGGTAGATGCTGATGATAACGAGTGGGAGCTGAAGCAGTTGCTGTTTGCAGAAGATACTATGGTCGTGGCAGATTCAGAGGAGAAGCTGTGTGAGTTAGTGTCAAAATTTGGAATGGTGTGTGAGAGAAGGAAATTGCGAGTGAATGTGGGAAAGAGTAAGGTTATGAGGTGTAGAAGAAATGAAGATGGTGCTGGATTGAATGTTATGTTGAATGGTGAGACACTTGAGAAAGTTGATCAGTTTAAGTATTTAGGCTCGGTTATAGCTGCAAATGGTGGAGTGGAAGCAAATGTGTGTCACAGAGTGAATGAAGGATGTAAAGTGTTGGGTGCGTTGAAAGGAGTGATGAAGAATAGAGGGTTGGAAATGAATGTTAAGAAAGTATTGTATGAGAAAGTGGTTGTGCCAACTGTGATGTATGGGTTAGAGTTATGGGGTATGAAAGTAAGTTAGAGACAGAAACTAAATGTGTTTGAGATGAACTGCCTGAGGTGTATGATTGATGTATTTCGGTTGGATAGGGTTAGGAATGAAGTGGTGAGAGCAAGAACAGGTGTGAGGCAGAGTAGATATGAATGTTCTGAGATGGTTTGGCCATGTGGAAAAGATGGATGATGAAAGACTGCTGAAAAAGGTGATAATTGCGAGAGTTGATGGGAGAAATGCTAGAGGGAGGCCTAGGTTTGGGTGGATGGATGGAGTAAGGAGAGCCTTGAATGATAGGAGGATGGATGTGAGGGAAGCAAGTGAGCGTGCTAGGAATAGGAATGAGTGGCGAGCGATTGTGACGCAGCTCTGATGGGCATCTGCTGTTACCACGGGTCTGCATCTTACAGAGGTAGCCCTGTGGTAGGGGCAGTAGGGGAGTTGGCAGTTGTGAAGTGACACAGGTTGTGGAAGAGCTGTGAGGATGGGCTGTGGCACTCCAGCAGTGCCATCTGAACGGTCGCTAGCTCCCTCGTCATTGCCCATAGAGCAAAGTAATCCCCTTATTGTTTTCTTTTTTTGATATCGGCTACCCCCCAATTAAAGGGGGAAACTGCCAAGGTAGATAATAAATATAAAAAAAATATTAAGAGATGCAAACACGTTCGTAAAAAAGGGAAATTAAAAAATGGGAGAAGCTTCTATTGTATTATTTGAGCATTATCTTTTTTTTTTATCTTTTAAGGCTCCCTAGTAGAAGCTCTGAGGAGAGGAAATTCACATGCGATTATATCTCCTTATTTTTTCGTCTTGCGTGATATTCGGTTTGGGAAAATATACTCATCTAGTTTCCCATGACCCACATGTGTACATACATATGCACACACGCACATACACAAGAAAATTATTATTATTATTATTAATATTATTATTGTTATTATTATTATTATTATTATTATTATTATTATTATTATTATTATTATTATTATTATTATTATTATTATTATTATTATTATTATTATTATTATTATTATTATTATTATTATTATGATTATTATTATTATTATTATTATTATTATTATTATTATTATTATTATTATTATTATTATTATTATTATTATTATTATTATTATTATCATCGTTGTTGTACTGAGATTAATCACCTTTGTTGATATAGCATTTACATAAATATATATATATATATATATATATATATATATATATATATATATATATATATATATATATATATATATATGTATGTATGTATGTATGTATGTATGTATGTATGCATGCATGTATATATATATATATATATATATATATATATATATATATATATATATATATATATATATATATATATATATATATATATATATATATATATATATATATATATATATATATATATATATATATATATATATATATATATATATATATATATATATATATATATATATATATATATATATATATATATATATATATATATATATGAATGGAAGTAAGGGAATCACCTGATATTTAGTATCTATGAAAGGCATCGGAGAAAACTGCAAAATATATATAGATCTTGCAGAAACATCTTCACTTGCCGGACAATGGAGGCATGAAGCCTTCGAAAGCTCGCACTTCAAGTCTTCAGGAAACTTGTGTCAAAGAATCATTTCTGGGCGAGAAGAGTGTTACTCTTCAACTCGGATATTCGATGCATGATGTTTCTTCAAGATCTTTATATATTTTGCAGTTTTCTTCGATACCTTTCATATATATATATATATATATATATATATATATATATATATATATATATATATATATATATATATATATATATATATATATATATATATATATATATATATATATATATATGTGTGTGTGTGTGTGTGTGTGTGTGTGTGTGTGTGTGTGTGTGTGTGTGTGTGTGTGTGTGTGTGTGTGAGTGTGTGTGTGTGTGTGTGTGTGTGTGTGTGTGTGTGTGTGTGTGTGTGTGTGTGTGTGTGTGTGTGTGTGTGTGTGTGTGGATGTGCATTTACCATATTGTGCTCATGGTAGAAGGCCCTATGTTCGTAACTCCCCGTCTCCTACTCTGTTTCTTTTTTTGGTTTCATGAACATTTGTCATATCTTTTTATGATAAACTGTGAATCCATGTGACGTTTACGGTCTCTTCGCTTGGCGAATGAAATTAATTAACTATTCTTACTCCTAAAAATCACTTCCTTACAGCCTGAGATTATCTCTCCCTATCAGCCTTTGTTAAAACTATGGAAGAATTTAAAAACGTTTACCGTAAGCCATTTTCTGCTAACTCCAATTGGTGGTACATCTAAATCCTTCAGCTTATCCTCATAACCCGTTCTCCTTATTTCTGTCATCAGATCCGTAGTCTGTCTTTGAGCTTTCTCTAATTTATTAATATATCTATTTTTTCTAGTGTATATACCAGGAGGGTGCTGCACATTCAAACTTTGGACCCAAATAAGTCATGTGAATATTTCTGACAAATTTCTTCGCCTATATGCCCAAAGGCCACCCTAATGTTCGCCAAGAAGGCCTACAGTCCCTTAACTATACCATTTACACTCCAGAAATCTACCCATACACTGATCACTAGATCTCTTTCATTCTCATATTCTTGAAGCTCCTCTCCTGCCATTCAATACCCAAATAAATTATCCTCTTTAACTCTTGCTCAATCTTAATTATTGTACATTAGTATTGAATCTCATATACTGATCTGATCATTCATACCTATTGCTATGTTCTATACATTTCACTACCCACTATTTTTGTGTATTATTCTTCACACAGTCTCTTTGTTATTTGCAAGCATATCTGAAAATGCAGTTGCAGAATCTGGCAGATAACTTAAACATATGAGGAATAGAATTGATACTAAGTTTGACCTCTGGAAGATCCCACTGCTAACACTTCTCATGTCAGACATTGCATATTCTACTCTGACTTTCAGTTCTGCTCCCTTCTTTCTAATTAATTTCTCATCCACTCAAAGATATTTTCAACTATTCTTGCCAGTATTTGCAGTTTCTTAATCAGTCTGATTATCAAATACCTTCTGAAAAGCTAATAACATTCAATATTTCCATTTATTTTTTTCTTGTAAAATGAGGTATGCCTTATCCTAAAATTTCACCGTTTGTTAGTGTAAACATGGCCTCTTTATAGGCATGCAAAATGTATTGGATTTTAATCAGAAATATGCATTTATTAAAAGAGTCTTGATTTTGCAAACTGTGCTAGTTAGTGCAACTGGCCTATATCTGATAGCCGTTTCTCAACTTTTTTAAAGATAGGTGCAACATTCATTTGTGTCCAGCACGTTGAAATCTCCCAGGATTCCAGCATCTTTTCAAATAGGATGCAAAAACCTACAGATATAGGTGCAGCATTACTCTCTAGTAGATTGTATCCTCTGATATTCTCCATCAATTACTCATAATTGTCACTTTTCCCAATTGTTGGCTTAAAAGAAATTTTTTTATCCAAAATGCTATTGGTAAGAACTGGAACATATAGTGGTGACTCATCTTCTTTCGTAACCCCTATTGGTTTCAGCACAATTCGGGGTAAAAAAGAAAAAACGTTTTTCCTCACAGTCAGGAATCTTCCCCAAAAATCTCCCTCTTCACACTGTTGATAACAGGCTAATATGTAGCGCAGTATGTACCATCACGTTTCAGGAAAAAAAAAAAATAGTTTCTGTCATACCCAGGCAGTACTATTTTTTTTTTCCTTTTTTCCTGGAAGGCAAATAAAGAACTAGAGAAAATAATATAAAATAAATAAAATGGGGGGAAAATAGAATACAAGGTAATATTATTTTACCATAGAGGACAAAGTTTTAACTGTTTTCCGCTTCCATTACATGAATGTCTTCTCTCGCTACCATTATTTTGATTTTTCTTCTTTGCGCTAAAAACAGTTTCTACTTCAACGAAAATCTACTTTAAATATCGTAAGGAAAATCACATGTTACTATTTTTGTTCCAAATTTCTGTCTTTGCTTTTAATTTTAAAAAGCATATTCAATTTTAAACAAGATATTATATTCTCTATTTACTTCGGATACAATGTCTGGATATAAAGTTAAAGTTTGCTGGGTGTTAGTTCTCCGGTCAGAGGCGTCGCCCCTGTTTAGGCGTTCGTCAACCGGCAAAGGCCCCAACTCCCCACTAGAGAGCCTAGCAACAACAGTAACCTCCCCAGTAAACAGCTTAAACTCTCTTGACTGGACGAGGATCGATCTGTCGACCTCTCGAATGCGATGGCAGCGCGTTACCACTGTACTAGCAAGGAGGCTAGGATATAGTGGAATTTAAATGTATTCCTTACTGCATAAAAACCCAGTATTGCTCACCCTTCTATGTATTTCATGTACCCTATATATATATATATATATATATATATATATATATATATATATATATATATATATATATATATATATATATATATATATATATATATATATATATATATATATATATATATATATATATATATATATATATATATCTGTGTGTGTGTGTGTGTGTGTGTGTGTGTGTGTGTGTGTGTGATTACCTAATTGTGCTTACGGGAAAGAGCCCAAACTCGTATCTTCCCGGCTCCTCATCGGTTCCATTTTGTACTTAGTGATACTTATCATACCTGTCCTTAAAACTATGGATTCAGATAGCATTAACTACCTCCTCGCGTAGCCAATGCCAATTATCAACTACTCTTTCACTGAAAACGTATTTCCTTACATCCTGCAAAGACGTTTTCTTACGAAGCTTCAAACTATGACCTCTAGTTCTAGAGCCTGCCATATCAAAATATCGATCCCTATCCACTCTTTCATAACAATGGAGGAATTTAAAGACTGTCACCATATCCCCCCTCTATCTTCTAGCTTCGAGTGCTGATAAGTCTAATTCCTTCAGCCTCTAATCATAACTGAGATTGCGTATTTCTGGCACCAGTTTCGTGGCATGTCTTTAAATTTTTCAAGCTTAGCTATGTGCTTTTTCAAGTGCGGATTCCAAAAGGGGGCTGCATATTTAAGTTTTGGCCTCACATAGGTTACATATATATTTCTGAACATTTCCTTGTCCATGTGCCTGAAGGCTACCCTTACATTTGATAAGAAGGCATATGCTGCCCTTACTATGCCATTTATATGCATTTCTGGAGACAAATCTGCCAGTAAGTTTACTCCTAGATCTCTCTCATTCTCCGTCTCTTGAAGTGTACTCCAGCCACCGAGTAGTCAAGCTTGGGCCTTCTTGCACTTGTACCCATTCTCATTACCTTACATTTTGAAGTATTGAATTTCATTAGCCACTTTTCTGACCACTCATGCAGACTATTTAGATCTTCCTGAAGTTCTCTACATTGTTCTCGTTTCCTACTTTCTTCACAATCTTTGCATCATCTGCAAACATTTTCTTGATTGAATCTACAGACTCTGGTAGGTCATTTACATATACAAGGAACAAAAGTGGCCCTAAAACTGAACCCTGTAGAACTCCACTACTAACTCTTCTCCATTCAGACACTGAGTGTCTTACTCTAACCCTCTGTTCCCTTCCTTCTACGTAAGTTTTTATCCATTCCAAAACATTTCCACCTATTCTAGCCATTGCTTGCAGTTTCCTAATAAGTCTCACATGTGGAACAGTGTCAAACGCTTTCTGAAATTCTAGGACTATGCAATCTGCCAAGCCCTCTCTATCCTGCAAGATTCGGCTTACCTCATCTTAAAATTCTAATAAGTTTGTTACTGTTGATCTACCTTCTCTGAAGCCATGTTGCCTCACTGGCAAAAAGTTGAAGGATTCCAAGTGTGTGTGTGTGTATGTGTGTGTGTACATATATGCATATATATATATATATATATATATATATATATATATATATATATATATATATATATATATATATATATATATATATATATATATATATATATATATATGTATATATATATATGTATATATATATATAT
>JAXCGZ010005868.1:85000-87500 GCA_037179515.1 Halocaridina rubra | reverse complement strand
CCACACAAGCTGTACCTGACTACCCCAAAATCCCGACTGCCTTTTCTGTTAGTATCAATTCCCAGGATAAACCAGTACCTCCTGATACTCCTGCAACTTATAACCTTCCTATTCATCCGTCTACCACACTTATTTTCACAGCTACACCCACAGCTGCTCCTCTTCCTTAAGCAAATCAGCGCCACAGGGCCCAACCACTCTGCAAGCTGGTGAAACATTTCACAATTTTTGCCAGTGGCGTCAGAGGTGGCACGACTTTACTGTCATAATAGACATTCAGAAATTGTCAAGAGAGAAGCAGTTCATACAGTTATGCATGTGCATCTCCCTTAACTTACAATAAGTTCTGGAGCACACACTTGGCAACCCTCCAGACTCTTCTCTCACTGTTGACAAAGTAGTCAACTGTTTACAGGATCACTTCTAGAATCTCAGAAACAAAGCCATTTAATGTCATGACCTACATTGCTGCAAACAAGTCGATGATGAGTCCTTCAGCGACTTTTATGTCTGCCTTAAAAACCTGGCTGAAGAGGTAGACCTTTGTTCCGGCGATCCCATTACATGTGCCGAGATGCAGTTGAAGATGGTGATCCTGATGGGAGTCCGCGATCAGGATCTTGTACAATGTCTTATCTCTCTCAACGTAGTCGTAACCCTCCACACATTCATTACGTGCTGTAGGTCATTCAAGGCTGCTTGTGTAACTGCTTCAGCTATTCACGCCTCTACAAGTCAACTACGTACCATATCTGTGTATACGAAGGAAAAACAACAGAATAAGACGGCCTTCTCCAAGCAGATTCCACTGACACAGTCTCCTTCCAGTTATTCATGCCAGTCCTGCAACAACTGACACAGCCCGGGAAGGTGTCCTGCTCCTAACGGCACCTGTACCAACTGTGGCGGTAATGGTCACTTGGCCAGGACCCCAGAATGCCCAGCCATGGATGTGCAATGCCGCAATTGCCACAAGACGACCACTATGACAGATGTTGCAAGAAACTGGACAGGGGTATGGACAGCTCTTCAGACTAAGGTAGAGCTTCCCCTTCTCCCAGCAAGAAGCACGACAACTGTAGTCACATGAGTTCTGGTCTCCCCAGTCTATCAGTGTATATCTCCTCCATTATGGCAAAACTTCAAGACTCCATATGTTATCTGACACAGGGCCTATATTACCAAAATTGGCATCCACCACCTCAAGCTGCTGCGGATTCCTAGGACCAGGCCCATCTTTTACCTGCTACAACTACACTCACTGCCAATGGATCTCAGATGTTTCCTGCCTTGGGATGGTTTCAGGCTACCCTAAAGCTTGTTAACAAGTCCTGTTTTGCCAAAATCCAGATATATGAGGGTAATCAAACATCCCTCCTCTCCTTCAGCCACTCTCAGGAGTTGGCCATTATCTCACCTGACTTCTCCAAGGAAATCTTCACCATACTCATGTCAGCAGATGCACTGAGTTGCCCCTTCCTGCTACAACATCACCCTCTACTGCACAGGATTCTTCCTCAGCAAGTTCAGAGATGTCATAGTATCAAAGGCGCCCCTACAGGCAGCTCTACTCAAGAAGATGATTGGTCGCCCAATAAAGATTCACCTGAAAGATGACACTGTTCCCTTTGCCATTCACATGCCTTGGCTTATCCCCTTTGTCTATCAGAGTCAGGTGAAAGAAGAGCATGACTCAATGGTTATGCAAGGAAGTATCGAGCCTACAGGTAATCAGCCCTTTGAATGGTGCCACCCTATGGTCCTGGTTGCTAAATCTAATGATGTCCGGATCACAGTTGACTTAACTAAGTTGAACAGTCAAGTGTCCCACACTGCACATCCCTCTCCTACACCGTTCTCTGCCATCCGCAGTGTCACACCATCTGCCAATTTCTTCACCACCACGGATGCCTTGCACGGTTACTGCCAAATGGAACCTGCAGAGGAGGATCAGCGCCTCACCAGCTTCACCACGCCATATGGCAGGCTCAAGCTCTGCAGAGGACCCATGGGCTTCGCAGCCACCTACAACGCCTTCTGTCTCCGAGGTGACATGGCTCTGCAGGGAAACTTTGTCAAGGTCATGGGCGACATCCTCCTGTTTGACGAGGACTTTCCTGCACTCCTGCAGAGGATTCACTCAATGCTGACCAAGTGCCAGAAGCATGGCATCACCTTAAACAAGGACATGTTCATTGTGGCCTCCCCTAATGTTGACTTCTGTGTCTACACTCTCAGTGGAGATGGCATCTCCGCATATGCGAATAAGTTGCAATATGGGAAATGTTGCAAATTGTGATTTGCAACATTTCCCAAGCTTGCTAACCTGACTCTGACTGATTTGCATTCCTTCATGGGTTCTGTGAATCAACTGGCAGAAGTCACCTTGGAAATCGCAGCTGTCACCCTACCTCTACGTCCTCTGATGAGTTCCAAATATTCATTTACCTGGACTCCAGATCATGACAAGGTTTTCAAACACATCAAGGAAGCTCTGCTT
>JAXCGZ010005868.1:77500-80000 GCA_037179515.1 Halocaridina rubra | reverse complement strand
GTAAAGTATGAGGAACAGGTGCACTGGGATTGCTCCCAGAAGAGTTGGCAGAAAAATGAGAGTCAAAGAGAGTGGTTTTGTCAGTGGGAGAGCGAGCTACAAAACTATCAGAATGAATGAGAGAGGAAAAGCTTGAGTTACAGAAGTTTTTGGAAAAGTATTTGGTTGAGGACCATTGACATTTATCAGTGGGAGAAAAGTTAAGGCCATCAAATTTCTTTCTTTTTAAAAGGAAGCTTTAGACCTCTGAATCTGAGCAGTCCAGTGATTCCGAGCTGTAATAAAAGCAAAGCGAGTTAAATTTGAAGGAGAGGTTTGGCACGACTGCTATGCTGATCCATGGCCTAAATAGCCATGGAGCAGGCACTGTCAAACGAAGGATTATGGGGAGAAAAAGTTTTCACAGAGGAGGGGATGAATGCCTCCATTCCCGAGTTTACAATATCGGCAACTTTTAGGACTACCTGATTGGGTTGCGGGTCAAAAAGCAGTAGTCATCCCATGGGCTGTCAAAGAGAAAATTATGCAAATCATCGTGTTGTACGATTAAAGTGCCAAAGGCAACACTGAGTCGGAGAAATTATGGAGAAGTAGCGAATATAGAATAAATTGAGATCAAAGAATGGTCAAATTTACCAAGAGGGGAAAGCACATAATATGAGTAGTTTGAAGGATTAAATGTAAGAAAGAGGTCAAGAATGTTAGTTGCATATTCATGGCGACCAGGAACACGAATAGGGTGTTTGATAATCTGCTCCAGATTGCTAGTTATAGAGAAAGCAAGGGCCTCACTTCCTTCCACATCAGAGTGAGAAGAATTAAGCCTCTCGCAATGGTGCACACTGAAGTCTCCAATATAGAGAACTTTGGCATGTGGGTTACAAAATAGAAAGGACTCATGGAAAGAGGACTGACATTCAATGAGAGAAACAAAGTCACTGAAGTTAGAAGAGTAGTAGCAGAAGCAACAAGATTTAATGGTAGTGGAGAGATAGCTCTTCAGCCAGAGAACATCAAAATCAGGAGATTCAAGGTTCATGAGTCTAGTATTAGGAGTCTTAGAGTTTGCAGTAGCCACAGACCCCACCTCTGGAAGGAAACGAGAATACAGGTTATAGTGAAAGATTTTAAATGCGTCGTGGGAAGCATGGCTAGACATCTGGGTTTCATAAAGAAAGAGGAGGTTAGGGAGGTATGTACGCAAGTGTTGTTCCACAGAGGAACGATTGGAGTTCAGACCACGAATGTTAGCAAACTGAAGAGTGAAAGAAACAGATCTATCAGGATGCAAGGTTAAGACCATAACTACCTACAAGAGTATCAACCTTCACGCCAACAGTTGAGGCAACAAGATCCCCAGAGATTCTTAGTACCTCTCTATGCCGAGTACTGGGGGCCATAAGCTGTGGACCTTCCATAATTATAGTAAAAATGAAGAAAAAGAAAGCAAATGAAACAGATTGGGAATGATGTGACTTGTCAAATGTAATAGGCTAGTAGCCCCTAGAATCCCCTGTGAAGTTATTGCTAGTTTTGATCAGGTCAGGTTAGGTTAGGTTAGGTTAAGTTGGAGTAGGTGACATGCCTTTGCAATTAAGAACAACTCCAGAGCAATCTAGAGTTACTCTTCTATGCAATATCCAAATAATGTCAAGAGAAAAGGTTTCTACGAAGTCATTTACGCAGTTTTCGTGACAAAGAACCAATATATAATAATATGCAAAATCGAGAACGGACACTTGATATTTCTGTATGTTTGAAAACAGACTTAAAAAGACTTGCCTAAAGACTTCGCTTTTCTTCTGCAGAGAAAAAACTAGAAACTGTCACCTCTGCAATGGTTCTGAAGGTAAAAGTCACGAGGAGCCGATGCAGACGAATCACACATATTTTCGGTTCCTGGGTGGGGCCTTTGCATAATATGCATGTCTATATTAAGAGATGCATACACGATCGTAAGAAAGGGAAATTAAAAGATGGGAGGAGCTTCTACTGTATTATTTTATCATTATTATTATTTTTTTTTTTTTATCTTTTAAGTCTTCCAAGTAGAACTCCGAGGAAAGGAAGTTCACATGCGATTATATCTCCTTATTTTCTCGTCTTTCGTGATATTCGGTTTGGGAAAATGAACTCCTCTAGTCTCCCATGACACACATGTGTACATACATATTCACACACGCACATGCACTAGAAAATTATTGTTATTATTATTATTATTATTATTATTATTATTATTATTATTATTATTATTATTATTATTATTATTATTATTATTATTATTATTATTATTATTATTATTATTTTTATTATTATTATTATTATTATTATTATTATTATTATTATTATTATTATTATTATTATTATTATTATTATTATTATTATTATTACTACTATTATTACTATTATTATTATTATTATTATTATTATTATTATTATTATTATTATTATTATTATTATTATTATTATTATTATTATTGTTATTATTAATATTATCATT
>JAXCGZ010005868.1:50000-67500 GCA_037179515.1 Halocaridina rubra | reverse complement strand
CATTCAGGAGTTGGCCAATATATCACTCATGTCAAAAGATGCGCTGAGCTGCCCCTTCCTGCTACAACATCGCCCTCTGCTGCACAGGACTTCTTCCTCAGCAAGTTCAAAGATGTCCTAGTATCAAAGGCGGACCTCCATGCAGCTCTACTCAAGAAGATGTTTGGTTGCCCAATAAAGATTCTCCTGGAAGATGACGGTGTTCCCTTAGCCATTCACATGCCTCGGCTGATCCCCTTTGCCTATCAGAGTCAGGTGAAAGAAGAGTATGACTCAATGGTTATGCAAGGGAGTATCGAGCCTGCAGGTGATTTACCCTCTGAATGGTGCCACCCTATAGTCCCGGTTGCTAAATCTAACGGTGCCCGGATCACAGCCAACTTGACTAAGTTGTACAGTCAAGTTTCCCACCCTGCACATCCCTCTCCTACACCATTCTCCGCCATCCACAGTGTCACACCATCTGCCAAGTTCTTCACCACCAAAGACGCCTTGCACGGCTACTGGCAAATGGAGTCTGCAGAGGGAAATCAGCACTTCACCAGGTTCATATGGCAGTTTTAAGCAAAGCAGAGGACCCATGTGCTACACAGCCACCGGAAACGCCTCCTGTCTCTGAGGTGATATGGCTCTGCAGGGAAACTGCATCGAGGTCATGGGCGACATCCTCCTGTTCGACGAGGACTTTCCTGCACACCTCCAGAGGATTCACGCAATGCTGACCAGGTGCCAAAAGCATGGCATCACCTTAAACAAGGACAAGTTCATTGTGGCCTCCCCTAATGTTGACTTCTGTGGCTACACTCTCAGTGGAGATGGCATCTCCGCATATGCGAATAAGGTTAGTACCATTCAACACTTTCCCAACCCTGCTAACCTGACTGATTTGCATTCCTTCATGGGTTTGGCGAATCAACTGGCAGAATTCACCTTGGACATCGCAGCTATGGCCCAACCTCTACATCCTCTGATGAGTCCCAAACATCCATTCACCTGGACTCCAGATCATGACAAGGCTTTCGAACACATCAAGGAAGCTCTGCCTTCTCCACCTATCCTGGCACCCTTCAAACCAGCCTTGCCTGTTGTGCTTCAAACAGATGCCTCATATATCTATGGGATTGGTTACATCCTCCTTCAGGACCATAGCCATGAACAAATACGTCTGGCTCAGTGTAGCTCTTGTTTCCTGACGTATGCCGAAACCTGTTATGTCACCATCAAACTAGAGCTGTTAGCCGTCACCTGGGCCATGTCAGAGTGCAGACTGTACCTGTTTGGTCTTCTCTACTTCACCTTCATGACTGATCATTGTCCAATAATTCCTATTCTCAATTCCTACACCTTGGATGCAGTTGAGAATCCCCATCTCCAAAGATTGAAGGAGAAGGTCTCGCCCTATTTCTTTACTGTTGTGTGGCACACCGGAAAGTAGCTCTGTATCCCAAATGCACTCTCCAGAGCCAAGTTATCCAACCCATGAATGAGGATGAGACTGAGTGTGACATACGACGTATTGAAACCTGCAACGCCATCACCACAGTAAACGAGTCATCACCTCCTACGGTATCCGACAGGTTCCTTCAAGAGCCCCAAGCCACAACAAAAGCGGACCCCGCCTACAGATGTCTCCTCACCTGTGGGTCTTCCGGATTTCTTCACACCACTTTGACATACACAGCTCTGTCCTCCCTTACTGGATGATATGGGGAGTTGGTTTTGTATGGTCAGCAGATCGTCGTTCCTGTTGCCTTCCATCACCATATACTTGCCCTCTTGCATGACAGCCACAGCGGGATAGAAGTGACAAAGCGCCAAGCAAGGCAGACTGTGTTATGGCCAAACATTGACTCCGATATCAAGAACACTGTAGCTGCCTGTGAGTCTTGCCAGGTACTCCAGCCTAGCCAGTAACAGGAGCCCCTTCTATCTGACAACCACATTACTAGGCCTTTCAAGTCTTTCTCCACTGTTTTCTTCTAGGTTGCAGGGAAGTTATTCCTGATAATTGTGGACAGATTTTCAGGCTGGCCTTCGGTCATACCCAGCAGACTCAACACGATGCCTTCAAGAGTTGACAGGATGTTCTGCAAATACTTCCAAGAAGTTGGTGTTCCCCTCAGCATCAGGACCGATGGAGCCCCACTATTTAAGAGTGCTGACTTCCGGAGCTTCATGGAACATTGGGGCATTGACCATGTGACGTCCTCACCCCACTATTCCCAATCAAATGGACATGCCGAGGTGGCAGTCAAGTCTGTAAAGCACCTCATTTTGAAGATGGCACCAAATGGAAACATTAACAGGGGTCTCCTAGTGCTACACAGCACCCCTACATCTGCAGGTCGCTCTCCCGCCCAGGTACTGCGTGGCAGCCACCTCCGCTCCTGTGTCCCAGGCCATCCAGAGTCCTTCTCCAAGGATTGGTAAGCTCAGACTGAGGACTGTGACACTCAAACTGCCACTCATACTGAATAAGTCAAGCGCCAGTACGATTCCCACACCCATCCCAAATTCAAGACCCGACGTCACACCATTGGGACAAGGTCGGAATAGTTACGGGCTGCGGCAGGCCCAGGGAGTACGAGGTACGTTTCACCAGCATACAAGTCTGGTGGCGGAATTATCAACATCTCCGCCCAGTGCCCTCTCATAGTGTTGACCCTCTCCCCAATGTCCCTTTCCCCCCTTGATTGGCATTGAAAAGTCCTGTAGATAATCCCTCACTGTACCACGTCGGTCACCTCGACTCATGGAAATGAGAGTCCACTCATAATGGTACTATGAGCGTGAGGGGGGAGGTGTGGATATATGAACATTGAGGTGTCCTTTAACAAACTAGATTACTAGGCTGTTAGTTAGTACATTTTACGAATAACTGACGAATAATTCGGCTCTTAGAGCCCTAGAACGATATACATAAGTAATGCAATACTATATGTTTAGTCACATATCAGCCTCGAACCCTGTTAGTCGCATATCAACCTCAGACCCTGTTTGTTGTGTATCAGCCATAGTCGTGTACCAGCTTCATGTCCTGTTAGTCATGTAACAGCATGAGCATTTCCTATTAGCCACGCATGTCTAGTGCCTCTCCCATATGCCCAGGTGTATTGTCTTTTGTAAATATATATGTATATTAAAGTGTACAGTTTCTAGTAAATAAATGTGTATATATTTTCTTGTAATAAACTTTAAGGTTAGAACCGAGTATTTCCTTCAAGAACCTATATCAACTATAATAATATTTTTTTTTCCAATTCGGAAGTTTTTTCATTGCTACAATATGATTCAAATTGTGGAACAGAATCATTAACTGAGCTCAAGAGTATAGTTTTATATTCGTTTGTCTCTGAGAGAGGATGCTGTAGACGCGGAAAGGCAGACATGCAATGATAAGTTATTTTAACAGCTAAAATATAATCGTGTGGACAGTGTATGAAGCAAATTTGCGTGGAAGTCTTTCATTCTGGCAACACCAGTGTTTATTATTATTATTATTATTATTATTATTATTATTATTATTATTATTATTATTATTATTATTATTATTATTATTATTATTATTCTGAGTAAAGAGATTATTAAATTACGCATATATAACATATAAATGCATAACGTATTATTATTGTTATTATTATTATTATTATTATTATTATTATTATTATTATTATTATTATTATTATTATTATTATTATTATTATCATGCACAGATAACAGCTAAATATATTAAGAATTTTATTAGCATGATTATTATTACTCACGACAGAGTCTTATGCATATAAGTCGCGTTTCCTGGTCGCTTTCCTTTTTTTTTTTTTTTAATCATTAATGCGATTTCTGTCTTTCCTTATAGCTATGAGTCCTACCCTGAATAAGTGCTTCTTTACATCCTGCAGAGAAGCTTTCTGACGAAGCTTCAGAATAAGACCTCTAGAACCATTAATATCAAAGTAATGTTCCCCATCATCTCAGTCAAAAGCATGGAGGAATTAAAAAGCCCGTTGCCATATCCACCTCTTTCTTCTAGCTCCAAGTGGTGGCTAGTATAATTCATTCAACCATGTATATACTGAGTAATAGTAGTAGTAGTAGTAGTAGTAGTAGTAGTAGTAGTAGTAGTAGCATCCGCAAAACTGACTAGAGAAACTTACACCCTTAGTTAATTCTCTTCGAAACTGCTTCCGAAACCAACGCTGTGACACATCTTCCAGGGCTTTGTCGTCCAGAGCATCATCCAGGTTGGCAGAAACTTCACTCTCCATCCATAGGTAGTTCTTTGCTATTGCTACTAAAAGCAGCAATAGCAATCGCTTCATTCTTGTTTGGACGGAAAGATATTATGCATTTAATGTAAACTCATCAAAATACATATTTTTTTTAAATAATAATAATAATAATAATAATAATAATAATAATAATAATAATAATAATAATAATAATAATAATAATAATAATAATAATAATAATAATTATTATTATTATTATTATTATTATTATTATTATTATTATTATTATTATTATTATTATTATTATTATTATTATTATTATTATTATTATTAGATTTTTTATTTTAATGTTAATTTTGATATCATTATTATTATTTTTTATCATTTTTACATTAATATGAAGACCAGAGTAAAAATATTAATATATGAGAGATTATTTGTTGGTTTTATATAAATACTTAATATACAATTGTAAGTGTCTGTGCATTAATATACCTAAAAAGCCTAAACCATTATCTTTTCCAGTTTCCAACGTGAATTCATTTGAAGGCGCTTGTTCATTTAATTTTGAGAGAAGGGTGTTAGCATCCATATCTTAATCAACGATGGCCAAAATGGCATCTACATATGTAAATCATTATACTGGGAATATACTACTTATTAAAAAAAAACTCCATATATAAAATAAAGTGGAGAGGAGAGGGGGGATTCCTCATGGCCATGCCAAAATTATCTGTATTATATTCTCCATTCAAAATTAATTTACAATCACTGATTAAGATGGGGACTGAAGAAGATCATTGAAAAGGAGAAGGAAAAGAGTTGGTGAAAGAACAGAGCCCTGTGGAACACCAACGGTATCAGGGAATGAGACAGATGTTTACGGAATCAACAATCACTAATATAAAACGGTCAGAGAGAAAACTGCAAATCAGAGAACAGAGAGAATAAGCCAGGAGTTTGGCCAACAGAGCCTTGTCCCAGGATCTGATATCAAAGGGCAATGACAAAAGGATTCCCCATAGTTCCTCAGAGATGACCATACATGAGTAAGATAGAACAGGCGGTCACCAGTGGATCTTGACATGCCGAAGTCGTACTAATGATTGGAGATAAGCGATTTAGAGTCAAGACATCTCAAGAAGTGAGAATTTATCAAAGTTTTGAATACCTTAGCGAAAGCAGAGGCTGGGGCAATAGGTTAGTAGTTTGAAAAAATAGAGCGGTCACCCTTCTTAGGAACAGGTTGAACTAGAGCATGCATCCAAAATGAGGGATAAATACTGGTTGAGAGAATGAAGCAAAAGAGATGCCAAAGCACAGGAGCCACTTCATATGCAAGCTCCTTAAGGAAACCTTGTAGTTATACCTTTGACTCCAGATGATTTGTTCGTCTTTAGAGAGCGAAGAACCTTATGAACTTTGCATGAAATATGGAATACCGGAGGGCATAGGGTTAGAGAGGGGTAAAGTACGAGGAACAGGTGCACTGGCATTGCTCCCAGAAGAGTTGGCAGAAAAATGAGAGCCAAAGAGAGTGGCTTTGTCACTGGGAGGGCGAGCTACAGAACCATCAGAACGAATAAGAGGGGAAAAGCTTGAGTTACAGAAGTTTTTGGAAAAGTATTTGGTTGAGGGCAATTGACATTTATCAGTTGGAGAGGAGTGAAGGCCATCAAATTTCTTTCTTTTTAAAAGGAAGCTTTAGACCTCTGAATCTGAGCCGTCCAGTGATTCTGAGCTGTAATAAAAGCAAAGCGAGTTAAATTTGAAGGAGAGGTTTGGTACGACTGCTATGCCGATCCCTGGCCTAAATAGCCATGGAGCAGGCACTGTCAAACAAAGGATTATGGGGAGAAAAAGTTTTCACAGAGGAGGGGATGAATGCCTCCATTCCCGAGGTTACAATATTGGCAACTTTTAGGGCTACCTGATTGGGTTGCAGGTCAAAAAGCAGTAGTCATCCCATGGGCTGTCAAAGAGAAAATTATGCATATCATCGTGTTGTACGATCAAAGTGCCAAAGGCAACACTGAGTCGGAGAAATTATGGAGGAGTAGCGAATATAGAAGAAATTGAGATCAAAGAATGATCGAATTTACCAAGAGGGGAAAGCACATAATATGAGTAGTTTGAAGGATTAAATGTAAGAAAGAGGTCAAGAATGTTAGTTGCATATTCATGCCGACCGGGAACACGAATAGGGTGTTTGATAATCTGTTTCAGATTGCTAGTTATAGAGAAAGCAAGGGCCTCACTTCCTTCCATACCAGAGTGAGAAGAATTAAGCCTCTCGCAATGGTGCACACTGAAGTCTCCAATATAGAGAACTTTGGCATGTGGGTTGGAAAATAGAAAGGACTCATGGCAAGAGGACTGACATTCAAAGAGAGAAACAAAGTCACTGAAGTTAGTAGAGTAGTAGCAGAAGCAACAAGATTTAATGGTAGTGGAGAGGTAGCTCTTCAGCCAGAGAACATCAAAATCAGGAGATTCAAGGTTCATGAGCCTAGTATTAGGAGTCTTAGAGTTTGCAGTAGCCACAGACCCCACCTCTGGAAGGAAACGAGAATACAGGTTATAGTGAAAGATTTTAAATGCGTCGTGGGAAGCATGGCTAGACATCTGGGTTTCATAAAGAAAGAGGAGGTTAGGGAGGTATGTACGCAAGTGTTGTTCCACAGAGGAACGATTGGAGTTCAGACCACGAATGTTAGAAAACTGAAGAGTGAAAAAAAAACAGATCTATCAGGATGCAAGGTTAAGACCATAACTTCCTACAAGAGTATCAACCTTCACGCCAATAGTTGAGGCAACAAGATTCCCAGAGATTCTTGATACCTCTCTATGCCGAGTACTGGGGGCCATAAGCTGTGGACCTTTCATAATTATCGTAAAAATGAAGAAAAAGAAAGCAAATGAAACAGATTGGGAATGATGTGACTTGCCAACTGTAATAGGCTAGTAGCCCCTAGAATCCCCTGTGAAGTTATTGCTAGTTTTGATCAGGTCAGATCAGGTCAGGTTAGGATAGGTTAGGTTAACTTAGGGTAGGTGACATGCCTTTGCAATTAAGAACAACTCCAGAGCAATCTAGAGTTACTCTTCTATACAATATCCAAGTAATGTCAAGAGAAAAGGTTTCTACGAAGTCATTTACGCAGTTTTCGTGACACAGAACCAATATATAATAATATGCAAAATCGAGAACGGAGACTTGATATTTCTGTATGTTTGAAGACAGACTTAAAAAGACTTACCTAAGGACTTCGCTTTTCTTCTGCAGAGAAAAAACTAGAAACTGTCACCTCTGCAATGGTTCTGAAGGTAAAAGTCACGAGGAGCCGATGCAGACGAATCACACATATTTTCGGTTTCTGGGTGGGGCCTTTGCATAATTTGCATGTCTATATTAGGAGATGCCCTGTGGTGGCGGCACAACATAAACAATAGCAAAAAAAGGGAAATTTAAAAATAGGAGGAGCTTCTACTCTATTATTATTTATTCATTTATTTATTTTTTTTATCTTTTAAGGCTTCCTAGTAGAAGCTCTGAGGAGAGGAAGTTCACATGCGATTATATATCCTTATTTTTTCGTCTTCCGTGATATTCGGTTTGGGAAAATGAAATCATCTAGTTTCCCATGACACACATGTGTACATACATATGCACACTCATGCACACACGCACATACACAAGAAAATATGATGCATGTAAATTGTTTCCTTTTCATACTTATTTACTAAAAATAATTGAGCACAAACGCAATTATTGTAATATTGGTGTTATATTGTTATTACTACAGTTATCATCCTCATTATTATGATTATTATTATTTTATTATTATTATTATTATTATTATTATTATTATTATTATTATTATTATTATTATTATTATTATTATTATTATTATTATTATTATTATTATTATTATATATGTGTGTGTGCTCGCTCGCTCATATTTCTAATTGTGCTCATGGTAAAAGAAAATCTATGTTCATAACTCCCCGCCTCCTTGTCAGTTTCCTTTTTAGACCCATTAACATATGTCATTTTTTTAAATGCTTTCTATGCATTTGGACTTTAATGTTTCATTGGTTACTGAACAAAAATTACCAAGTATTCTTCCACAAAATAAAGTACTTCCTTACAACCTGAAAAGACGTTTCTATACAAATCCTCAAACTATGATCTCTTATTCTAGAACCACCCATATCAAGGTGCTTTGCTTTGTCAACTATTGTTAAAACTTTTGCCATCTCCACCCTCTTTCTTTTGTCTCCAAGTGGTGGTATACCTAAAACCTTCAGCATTTCCTCATAAGCTTGACTATGTTTCTCTGTCACCAGCTCCATAGTATATATTTGAACTACTTCCATTTTGTTAGAATGGTTTTTCATGCGCAAAGACCTGAAAGGCGCTGCATATTCAAGCTTGGGTTTCATTTCAGAGATGTAAGTATTTCCGAAGAAGTCCTTGCCCATATGTCTTAGGGTAGTCCTAATGTTCTCTAAGAAAACATGCGCTGCCTTAACTATGCCATTTATAAGCATTTCCAGAAATCTACCAATATACTGACCACTATCTTATTCTTTCTCTTTTCCTTAAAGCTCATATACATTGATCTTCAATTACTCTTGCTCATTCTCATTACTGTATATTATTATTGAATCTCATTACCTACTTATCTGACCGCGCACATGTTATTTCTATCTACCACAATGTTTTCGATATATGAAAGCATATTTGAAAATCCATTTACATAATCTGGTAAATCATTTACATATGTAAGGAATAAATATGGCCCTAAAACTAACCCCTGCTGAACGTCACTGTTACTATTCCTCTTGCCAAACACTGCATAACTTACTATACTTTATGTTCCCTTCCTTTTAGACAAGTTTCCATCTCTACTCCAAGACATTTCCACCCATTCTTGCCAGTTATTTCAATTTTTAATGAGTGTCCCACGTGGGGGGAGTACTGAACACCTGAAAATCAAAGAGTATGCAATATGCCCAGCCCGCTCTTTCTTGTGAAATGAAGTTTGCCTCTTCGTAAACTTCAAGCAAATTTGTTCGTGTAAACATGACTTTTCTGAAGTCATGTTGCCTCATAGACATAAGTTAAAGGAATCCAAGTAAACAGGAATGCATTTATCAGGATTTTTTTTTTATTTTTTTTTTACGTATCGCTAATAGTCCCCATTTGGGGTTGGACACTAGATGCCTTTTCTTGCCATAGCTGTGGGCTCGAACACGGGTCCGATTATTTTAGAGCTACGCCACGACGGTCCCCTAAGATTCAATATGTCTCACTATTAATCCCCAATAGGAGGGATGACACAAAGTGTGGTTGGAAACATAAGACTGGAAGCCTTTCCCAACGCCCCGCCATGGGCTCGAACGTGAACCCGTCGCCTCCCAAGTCGAACATTTTACTACTACGGTACGTCGATCACCGTGTTTCATCAGTATATTTCCTATAATTTTGCAAACTATGCTAATGATTGCCATTGACCTATATTCGATAGCTGTGTCTTCACGTTTTTGAAATTAGTTACAAAGTTCACTTAGAGTCAACAATTTGAAATCACCCAAGAATCAAACAACTTCTCAAATATGCGCAAAGTGCTACAGACGCTGCAACAGCACCTCTCTTAAGTACATCAGGTCTCACAGTTTCATAAGGATGTGATTCCATTTATGCTTTATGTAGTTCTGTAGATGAAAAGACAATGTGCTATAATGCTGGCCCATATGCTCTCATTTCTGTAACATTGGGATGTGGAGTTTCTTTGCAGAAATTACCAACTAAAACACAATATGTAATTCTTCAAAGATCTTTTTTAATCTTTATCTGTATTTAAGTTCTCTTTCAGTCTTTGCAACTTGCCTTTTGATCTTTAATTTCTCTCTCTCTTGAGTGTATAGAAGAGTTTGTAGTCGCCGTGGCTCAAGCGGTAGTGTTGTGACTCTGAGACGTCAGGTCAAGGGTTCGCTCCCCGTCACGGTCTGAGGTTAGCAAGGGCATGCACTCTGGGTAACGATTACATCTGTCAAAACAAGTCCTTCGCAAGAAGGCAACCGTCCTAGCCCTTAGTAGAAAAGGGAGTCCGTGACGTAAAACCGGAACAAACAAGTGTATAGAAGAGTTTGGGATTTCTTAGTTCTCTTCGTTATATCCCCCCCCCCCCGGATATTTCCCCTCTCTTCTGATCTTCGTATGCCTTGGCGTATATTTCTCGTTCGTGTATGGTTTTACCAAGCATTTATACTTATCCTCCTATACATAATCCACAAATTGTCTCACATCTCTTTCGAATTCATGTATTCATTACTGAACGATTTCTTTCTGTCATTAATTATTCCTACGCTAGTGGACTGTACACAACACTTAACTATCCCTTTATATCCCTTCTTAAGATTTCGTTCCTCTCTTGAACTGATTTGTTACTGAAAATGGGTCTTTGTCGAAACCTTATAAAATGTTCATTAATCCTCTTGTAATCTCTTTTTGGATAGTTCTCTCTCATTGCTTTCTTGGTCTTCTTACTCTCAAGTAGATTGTGTGTTTTCATGTTCTCCATTATTTACTCACGGTGGTCACTTTTTCCAATAGGTGGCTCATGGATTTTTTTTTTCCATATCCAAAATTTTGTTTATGAAAATTGGAGCAAGAAGTGGTGGTTCATCTCATTCCGTAAACCTCGAAAGTTCTAGCCCATGTTGGAGCAAAAAGAAACACAGAGAGAGAGAGAGAGAGAGAGAGAGAGAGAGAGAGAGAGAGAGAGAGAGAGAGAGAGAGAGAGAGAGAGAGAGAGAGAGAGAGAGAGAGAGAGAGAGAGAGAGAGAGAGAGAAACAAATTCTTACTCTTATTTAGAATCTTCCTCAAAATTATCCTTCTTCACTCTATGGATGACAGGCTAATATTCAACTGCATATGAAAATAATTTTCAGC
Organism: Halocaridina rubra; assembly: GCA_037179515.1. NCBI lineage: Eukaryota > Metazoa > Arthropoda > Malacostraca > Decapoda > Atyidae > Halocaridina > Halocaridina rubra. The sequence continues at coordinate 56,309 of JAXCGZ010005868.1, read as the reverse complement.
AAAAGAAACCAAAATATTATTCCTATTTTCAGTCATATTCAGGTCAGTGCTAATATTTTAACCTTGAAAACAGATCTAGAACAAGAGAAAATAATACAAAATATATAAAATGAAGATAGAATATAATGTGAGACAACACCGTATATATATATATATATATATATATATATATATATATATATATATATATATATATATATATATATATATATATATATATATATATATGTAAATATATATATATATATATATATATATATATATATATATATATATATATATATATATATATATATATATATGTACATATATATATATATATATATATATATATATATATATATATATATATATATATATATATATATATATATATATATATATATATAGCCCAAAGGACTTTGGTGTTAACTACACCCTGTTTCCATTATATAAATGAATTTTCTGGCTATTATTATTTTGATTGATATCTCTAAAATTAAAGTTCAAACTTTTACGCAAAGCAAATTATATATATATATATATATATATATATATATATATATATATATATATATATATATATATATATATATATATATATAAAATGTGTGTGTGTAAAACTGCCTAATTGTTCTTACTTGAAAGAGCCCAAAGCTAACCACTCCCCGTCTCTTGATCGGTTCCATTTTGTACTGAATTTTATCATACTTATCCTTAAAACTATAAATTGAAATAGCATTAACTACCTCCTCGCTTAGCCAATTCCAATTATCAACTACTATTACACTAAAAAAGTACTTCCTTACATCCTGCAAAGAAGTTTTCTTACGAAGCTTCAAAGTATGACCTCTAGTTCCAGTACTAGCCATATCAAAGTATCGATCCCTATCCACTTTGTCATAACCATGAAGGAATTTAAAACCTGTACCATACCCCCCTCAATCTTCTAGCTTCAAGTGATGGTAAGTCTAATTCCCTTAGCCTCGCAGCATACCTGAAATTGCGTATTTCTGGCACCAGTTTCGTGGCATGTCTTTGAACTTTTTCCAGCTTAACCACATGCTTTTACAAGTGCGGATTCCAAGAGGGGGCTGCATATTCAAGTTTTGGCCTCACATAGGTTACATATATATTTCTGAACATTTCCTTGTCCATGTGCCTGAAGGTTACCCTTAAATTTGGCAAGAAATCATATGCTGCCCTTATTATGCCATTTATATGCATTTCTGGAGACAAATCTGCCAGTATGTTTACTCCTAGATCTCCCTCATTCTCTGTCTCTTGAAGTTCTACTCTTGCCAACGAGAAGACAAGATTGGGGCTTCTTGTACTTGTACCCATTCTCATTACCTTACATATTGAAGTATTGAATTTCATTAGCCTTTTTTGACTACTCATACAGACTATTTAAATCTTCCTGAGGTTCTCTACCATTGTTCTCATTTCTTACTTTCATCACAATCTTTGCATCATCTGCAAACATATGTATGTTGGAATTTACAGACTTTTTTAGGTCATTTGCATATACAAGAAACATAAGTGGCCCTAAAACTGAACCCTGTGAAACTCCACTATTAACTCATCTCCATTCAGACACTGAGTGTCTTGCTCTAACCCTCTGTTCCCTTCCCTCTAAGTATGTTATTATTTATTTCAAGACATTTCCACCTATTCTGGCCATTTTTTGCAGCTTCTTAATATGTCTCCCGTGTGGGACAGTGTCAAATGCTTTCTGGAAGTCTAGAAATATGCAAATCTGCTCAGCCCTCTCTTTTCTGTGAAATTCGGCTTACCTCATCATAAAATTCTAATAAGTTTGTTACTGTTGATCTATCTTCTCTGAAGCCATGTTGTGTCACTGACAAAAAGTTGAAGGATTCCAAGTGAAGAGAGATACTTTTCCTTAGTAGTTTCTCCATAACTTTGCAAACTATGCTGGTCAAGACAACAGGTCTGTTGCTTAGAGCCGTATCCCTCCTTCCCTTTTTGAAGATAGGTATCACGTTCGCTTGTTTCCAGCATCTTAGAATCTCCCCTGACTTCAGCGATTTTTTGAATATCGTACTTAGCGCTGCTGATATTGAATTTGCAGTTTTTAAGTACAGAATGGGATATTTCATCAGGACCTGTAGCTTTATGGACATCTTTCTTCATCAGCACTATGCATACCTCTGTGGCTGAAAGGATGATGTTCTCTAATACTGGCCCATGAGCTTCTAGCTCTTCAATCTGAGGGGATTGGGTATTTTCTACTGTAAATACTGGCTGAAACTCCTTATTCAGTTCTTTGCAGATCTCTTCATTCATCTCAGTGATACTTCCATCCACTCTCTTAAGCTTTAAAACCTGTTCTTTTACCTTCAGGTTTCCTCTGATAAAGCTGTGGAAAAGTTTGAGATTTTCTTTAGCCTTTCTAGTGATGCCCCTTTCATTGTCTCTCTCTACCTCTCTTCTTTTACTTAGGTAATCGTTTCTTGCTCTTTTATAGGTCTACCAGGCATGAATTACACCTACTTTGGTGACAGTATGCAGCAGTCTACTATCTTCCCATATTTCTCACGAAAGATGTCGTACATTTCTTATACAGATTTGTTGTTAGATAAGGTCCTAACAGTCTATAACTGCAAAAAGCTCATTCATTTTGATGTAATCTCTTTTTGGATAGTTCCTCCAAGTGTCTTCAGAGTCAGGCAGAACATCTTCTAGGATATACTCCATCAACAACATGCAGTGGTCACTCTTTCCAATTGGTGGTTCTTACTCATTTTTTTCAATATCCAACAACTTTTCTGTGAATACTAGATCAAGTAGCGATGGGTCATCCCCACCCGTGGCCCTTGTTGGTTCCAGTATATGTTGGTGTAGGAAATTCCCTTGTACGCAATCTAGGAATATTGCCCTGAATGAGTCCTCACCACTGTGTGGGTCAAGATTTATCCAATATATCTCTTTAAGATTAAAATCTCCCATAATCAAAATCCTACATTTTCTCTCCCATGCCATGTTAACAACTGAGTTTATGGCTTCAATAGTACCTATATGACTTTCTTCATAAACTTCTAGCCTTTTCTGGTTCCTTGGTAGGTTATATACAACAGTTATTATAATGCTTTCTGACCCAGTATTTATGCGAGCAACAAGAAATTCCTTGAACTCACTTTCTATAGCCAAGTTTATTTCTTCAACTTAAATCCTTTCACTTATCAGCAGTGTTATCCCTCCACCAGCCCTCTCAGATCTTTCAACCCTTAATATTCTGAAGCCCTTAGGAAAAACTATGACACTGTTTATGTCCTCACTCAACTTAGTATTTGTAACTGCTACTATATCTGCCTTACTGTTGTGAATCCTATCTTTTAATTCTACTGCCTTACCAGCTAATTCATCAGCATTTGTGTATAACAGTCTTAATGAGCCCCATCCCCTGATCTTCTATCATTATCTTCTTTATCTCCCCTTTGTCTGGAAGAACTCTGCAATGAAAACTTTTCTTCACTTCTTCATTTCTTTCCTCGTTTAACGTCCTAGCCTCTTGCAAAAGTTTTTTATCCTTTCCATTTCATCCTGTGCACTGTATCGTCTAATGAACACTTTATTGGATTCTTGAAGGTCTTTTGGACTTTTTTCCACATCAATACTTCTCTACTTGTGTCCCCTCCCTCAAAGGTTATATTTGTTGGTCTTTGCTTTCCTGCCCTAGAATATTTACCTCGTTGGTGAATGTTTACAGTATCCTAGGGACCACATACTACTCCAAGCTTTCTTATCAGGTCTACATCCCTAGCTTTATTTTCTTCAAGTCTTCCCTGCTTTGTTGCCTCCTGGGATTCGCTTATACCTGAGATTAACACTGTTTTCTCTTGATCAAGTGCCTGTTTAATCAGTGGATTTGCCATTTCCATCACAACGTCTTTCATTTTTTCTATTACTGTTTTTTATAGTCAACTGTTTGTATGTTTTCCAGTGTCACCACCTTCACAGCCTCTTTTACTGCCATATTCCCCTTGAGTGCATCAGCAAGAAGTTTTCATGGCATCTTGTTCCGTATTCATCTCCTGAAACTCTTAAACTTTTTGATGTTCTCCTTAATGTGGACATTCCAAGCTGTAATCTCGTCTCTCCCAGAAGAGAGCAGTGAACTAACATTTAATTCATTCAGGTTGTCATCCAGCTGTTTCTTGTTATCTTCTTGTTTAGAAATTCTGGTTTCTAGTTCACTCTTTTCCCCTTCCAACTTCGTTATATTCGTTTTTCTAGTTTTTTTCTCTCTTGCCCCTGTGCTTTATTTGCTTCCTCCAAAAATCTTATTTCCTCTCTGAGTCTTTCATTATCTTTCATTTCTCTATCCATATTCCGAATTTTATCATCAAAGCTTATAACCATTGTCTCCAATTCCTTGACTTTTTGCTTCAGTCTTCTAACAGCCACTCCTCCTCCTACATCCCCCGGAGATCCTCTACCACCCCTCCCCTGACCATTGGATGGGGGGGGGGCTAGGGACAGAGATGGCCTCATTTTGATATATTCCCTGTCACAGAATATAGAGAGAAGTAAAAAAAAAAAGAGAGAAAAGTTTTATTTAAGCTTTTTTCCTTTTCCTTATTACAAATTTGTTTTTTTTATTATTATTTTAAAAAGATGATTTATTTTTAAATAAGAAAAATGATTCATCATAAGCATTTATAATAATTCTCTTGAATTCAATTATTCTCAATAATTTGATGATTCTCTTAAAATTATCTAATTCATCGTCTGGCAAAGCCAAGGAAATTTTCGTCTCCTATGGGTGTTCTAGTAATTTAAGTAGAGAAGTTTCATACTCCCGGTGATTATAATATCAGGTTAGAGAAGAGAATATCTTATGTTTACAGAGTCCACTGAATAAGAAGGCATTTCTTGGTCCACTGAATAAGAAGGCATTTCTTTCAGTAACTTCAGTAGAGAAGTTCCATACTCCCGGTGATTATAATATCAGGTTAGAGTAGAGAATATCTTATGTTTACAGAGTCCACTGAATAAGAAGGCATTTCTTAGTCCACTGAATAAGAAGGCATTTCTTTCAGTAACTTCATGGTGAACTTTCTCTTATATCAAATTTGATTCTTTGAAGCATCAAAATTGGCAATATAACATTTTAAATATATAATTTGCCTAATCTAATATACATGATAGCATTACATAAGACTACATGAATACTTAAAGTTAATCATAAAACGGTATATAAAGGCTTTATAAGCCATCCATTTATATGCTTACATATGTCTAAATCATGAATGGTTAAGTAATGTATTTTAGTCATGATAAATTTTAGTATCAGTTTCTTTGGTCAACATTTCCTAATCATCAGGGCCCGTCACATCAAGGAAAGGGAGAGAAGATTAGCTATTAAATTAGTTCTGTTTAATTTCTGAAGTTCTGAAAATAATAGTAAAGTTATATTGTTGGTATTTTAGATAAGGTTTTGATTCATCTCCAATACTATATAATTTGTGGTCCATGTTTTTTTTTTTCAGCTGACCCACACTTAAGTTTGAAATTTAGTTTTGAAATTCTCTTCATAACAGTCAAGGTTTAATGGGACTTTCTTTATTAGGTTTCCAATAACCCATTTGTAATACCATGTTAGGGCGATAAACTTTCTTTACCCTCACCAGCCCAGACATCACTTTCAATTCCACATCTTCCTCTCTTAATTCTGCAGATGTTCCCCACAGTGCCGAAGGAGTTTGCAACAAGCCAATAGTCATTTCCTTTATCACTTCCCCAACCGATGATTCGAACCACATGAGTCAAATTTTGAATTGATGCCTTGTGCGAGGAGATTGATGTGTTGCAGGAGTAGATTTTCCTTTTACATTTTTTTTTCAAGTTTAGCCCAAATGGCAGCTACGACAGGGCCTTTACTCCTGATCTGGTTCTCAATTTTAGCAATGTTTTCACTTAGGTTCCAATATTGCAGCCCCTTTCGTAAATCACTTTCATAGGTTCTGTTTGAACCTTTCACGCATTCCTGTTCACATTTTAAAATTTTCTTCTTACACTGATCGTCCATGTCCTTAACATTGTACGGCTGACATTCTTCGGACACAATACCAAATCTCTCCCAGTAGGCAAACGCCTCTTCATGATTTCCGCCTTTAATGATGTTTCCACAATCCTTGCAACAGGTAGCCAAGTTACGAGCAGAATACTTGAAAGTGTCACGGCCATTGCTCTTAATACAGCTTCGATCAGTCAACGCTGCTGCGACAGCCACAGCCTATGTAAGAACATAAATAACCAGAAACCTTTGAATAAGCTTATATATTATGTATATAGGAAGAACTG
>JAXCGZ010005868.1:27500-47500 GCA_037179515.1 Halocaridina rubra | reverse complement strand
TTATTATTATTATTATTATTATTATTATTATTATTATTATTATTATTATTATTATTATTATTTTATTATTATTATTATTATTATTATTATTATTATTATTATTATTATTATTATTATTATTATTAATTATTATTATTATTATTATTATCGTTATTATTATTATTATTATTATTATTATTATTACTATTATTCTTATTATTATTTTATTATTATTATAATAACAATAATAATAATAATAATAATAATAATAATAATAATAATAATAATAATAATAATAATAATAATAATAATAATAATAATAATAATAATAGATTTTCTGGGACCTCGTGCTTAGGGTTCACGAGTACCAAGACTACATATTTTATCATGGTTTAGAATATGGGAAAGACTTTACTTGTAGAAGAATAGACCATCTATTGTCTGACCATTTTGCACTTGAGAGCACATTCCTACTCGATTCCGGCAACTGTCAAGCACATAAACGAAAGCAGATAAATATTCCTATCGAATTCGTTGCCCCTTTTCGCTCTTTTAGGGCTTCTACATTTGAAAATATAGATATTCAGACCATTGCAGGCCAAGAAAGCTATGATCTCTTGATAGAACGGATATATTTATTCCATAGAACTTACATACACAAGCCTAAACACAAAGCTATCAAGAAGAGAAACAATTGGACAGAAGATAACAAGCTAAACACATTTAAAAAACAGGTAGACAGTGCAGTTGATATGTATAAAAGGGACAACAATGCAACCACTCTTGAAAATCTTCTACTTACGCTACGAGAGTACCGTGAACTTAAAAGTGATGTTCGAATTTAGCACTTTCAAAACTTCCTACTGTCTAGCAATGCTCATACTAGTAGTTCTAAAATCTGGCAGTCAATTAATGCTCTGGTAGGCAAAAACATCAGTGTGTCACAAACAAATGATTCTCAAACTCTTGCTGAAGAATTTCTCTTACAATACTGTAAGACATCTTCCTTTGAAAACCTTCCTTGCGATATTCAACAACAATTAAGAAATCTTGACTTTGAAAGAATGATGAACATAGAATTATCTTGTGCAAGAACGATGGAAGAGGACAGATTCATTGACTACATAACCAAAAATGAGTTGGACTTTGCTCTCTCCCATGGGAAGAGCACCTCTCCGGGTGAGGATGGCATTACGTACCAAGTAATCCGAGATCTCAATGATGATATTTGTAATGGTATTAATCCATTTCAGCATTCAGCAACCACTTAAAATATATTGCCCATCCTTTCCTTGCATCGTTCCCTCTTAACATCTGTCCATTCACATCCTCAATCCATCCTTCCTTACTCTCTTAACTTCTTTCCAAAATTTCTTTTTTATTCTCCTCATATGACCTACTAAAATCCTCTACCTTCCACTTGGTTTCCACATTTTTCTCCCTATATCTTTCATACTTCTCCCTACTGTTACACTGCAGCCATTCCTCAAAAGCCCTCTTTTTCTCTTCCACCTTCATTTTCACCCCTTCATTTCACCACTCGCTGCCCCTCCTCAAGCCACCTCCAACGAACCTCTTTCCACGCACATCACTTGCATGTCCCACAAAAACTTCTTTCATCAACCCACATTCCTCCTCTAACTCCCCAACTTCTCTTTCTTTCACCCTGTCATATGCCTCTTTCAACCTCTCCTGATATTACTGCCTCTTCTCTGGCTTTTTCAACTCTTCCACCTTCACCACTTCCCTTCTACATCCCCCCACTCTATTTCCCCACTCTTTTGCTACTACCACTTTTGCTTCAACCAGAAAAATGATCAGATATCCCAGCAGCCACACCTTTAAATGCATGCACATCTTTCACTCTACCAATCATTCTCTTTGCTACCAATACATAATCCATCAATGCTCTTTCTTTCACTCTTCCATTTGCCACTTTCATCCATGTATACTTATTCATTAACTTCTTCTTGAAAAAAACTATTACCTATCACCAACTCTTACTCCCCACACATATCTAACAGTCTCTCGCCACTCTCATTCCCACCTGATACCCCATACTTTCCTACAACACCTTCTACCTCTCCATCACCCACTCTTGCATTCAAGTCATCCAACACAACTACATAGTTCCTTCTACTCAGGCTATCCACACACCTAGTTAACTCAATCCAGAATTCATCCCGCTCTTCCTCACTTCTCTCACATCCTGGCCCATACACACTAATAAAAGCCCAACATTCCATACCTATCCTAACCCTCACCCACAGCAGCCTAGATAACACTTCTTTCCATTCCACTACCTTATTTACCATCCATTCACTCAGCAATAATGCCACACTTTCTCTCGCTCTCCCCCTTTCAACTCCAGACACCCTACCTGTCACCTCACCAAATGCTACTTCTTTTTCTTTCATCTTCGTCTCTCATAATGCCAATACATCCATTCTCCTCCTACCAAACATATATCCAATCTCACATCTTTTGTTCTCTATCGTACTACAACCACGCACATTTAAACACCCCAAATCTAGAGTTTGGGAAGAAGTTACTCTCCCCTCTACTCCCCTTCTTCTTTGACATCTCGTGGGAGGTTAATACAAGGGGGGGATTCCCAGTCCCCTCGCCCTGTCTACTTTTAGTCGCCTCTTACGACACGCAGGGAATACGTTTGGGCTATTCTTTGATGTTGTGCCCGCATATATACTGAGTAGTAGTAGTAGTAGTAGTAGTAGTAGTAGTAGTAGTAGTAGTAGTAGTAGTAGTAGCATACGCAAAATTATAGAAACTTACACCCATAGTTAATCCTCTTCGAAACTGATACCGAAACCATTGCTGTGACACATCTGCCAGGGCTTTGTCGTCAAGAGCTTCGTCCAGGTTGGCAGAAACTTCACTCTCCATCCATAGGTAGTCCTTTGCTATTGCTACTAAAAGTAGCAACAGCAAGAGCTTCATTGTTGTCTGGAAGGAAAGATATTATGCATTCAATTTAAACTCATCAACATATATATATATATATATATATATATATATATATATATATATATATATATATATATATATATATATATATATATATATATATATATATATTATAATAATAACAATAATAATAATGATAATAATAATAATAATCATAATAACAATAAAAATAATAATAATAATAATAATAATAATAATAATAATAATAATAATAATAATAATAATAATAATAATAATAATAATAATGATAATAATAATAATAATAATAATAATAATAATAATAATAATAGCAATGAAAATAATAATAATGATAATAATGGTGATAATAATAATAATAATAATAATAATAATAATAATAATAATAATAATAATAATAATAATAATAATAATAATAATAATAATAATAATAATAATTACTATTATTATTATTATTATTATTATTATTATTATTATTATTATTATTATTATTATTATTATTATTATTATTATTATTATTATTATTATTATTATTATTATTATTATTATTATTATTATTATTAATAATAGTTCTAGTAGTAGTAGCAGTAGTAGTAGTAGTAATATTTTTTTTAATTTTGATTTTGATTTAAATTTCATTATTATTATTATTATAATTGTTATTATTATTATTATTATTTTTATTATTATTATTATTATTATTATTATTATTATTATTATTATTATTATTATTATTATCGTTATTATTATTATTATTATTATTATTATTATTATTATTATCGTTATTATTATTATTATTATTATTATTATTATTATTATTATTATTATTATTATTATTATTATTATTATTATTATTTTTAGTAGTAGTAGTAGTAGTAGTAGTAGTAGTAGTAGTAGGGTTTGGTGAGAAAGTTAAATAGAGGTGCGGATGTGAAGTGTAGATGTTTGTCCAGGAGCTTTGATAGACAGAGAGACGGTATGGTTGCAAGAGTAAAGAGTGTGGAGAGGTGAGTCTGACTGGATAAAAGGAGCAGATAGGCATTATGCTAGAGGATGAAAGGAAGGTGTGTGAAAGCAAGTCTAAGTATATCAAGGTGCTGTCGAAAGTGGGTAACGATAGATAGGTAGTGATTATTGATGCAAAAGATAGCAGATGTCAGAGACAAATCTAGAGAATGATAGCTGTCAAGTGGAATGCCTGTCAAAAGGTGGAGAATAACAAATGAAGTGGGTGGTGAAATTACAGCAAAAGAAAGTGTTTCTTGGTGGTCCAATATCCAGCCCATTTCCTATTACCAGTGGTATTCCACATGGCTCTGTTATTTCACCTACTCTATTGCTTCTCATCATCAACGATCTGCTTTAGGCCCCATCCTCCTCGCTTCTTCGCGCCTTTGCCGATAATTCTACCTTGCATTTTTCCTCTGCCTTTTTTTCACGACTTTCATCTGCTACTCATAATCAGTCTCGTATCACTCTTTCTTCTATTTTCAACTCCGATTTGCAGAGGGTATCTGAGTGGGGCACCCAGCATTTAGTTAAATTTAATGCCTCCAAGACAGTTTCTGGCTGTTTCTTATCTTCTTCTCCTCCTGATGCCACTATTGTTTTTGAAACTAATGAAATTTATTCTCTTAATTCGATTAATATATTAGGAATCACGATAGCCTCTAACTTATCTTGGAGGAATCATATAATCCAAACTTCTAAATATGCACCCAAAAAATTGGGGTTTTATTTCGCTTTCGTCGTTATTTAAAATACGTCACTGCTTAGAATACTACTCACACATCTTGGGTGCTTCTTTATATACATGTCTCCTTGATAGGGTTGAATCTAAGGCAGTCAGACTCATTAATGACCCTTCTCTTACTTCTAGTTTGGATTCTCTTTTCTATCTGTACTACTTCCATCGCTGCTCTGATGAGTTGTCAAGTTGCATCCCTCCCACACTGCCGAGGCCACGTAACACTTCCCAAGCGACCTCGTTTCACAGGTACTGTTTGGAGATTCGTAGCTCGCAGATTGGTCGGTGCAGCGACTGCTTCTTCCCATCTACCTCCAGACTCTGGAACTCTCTTCTTCATTATGTTTTTTCCAAATTCTTATAACCTATCCTCCTTCAATAAACGGATTTATCGTCATCCCAGGGCCTAATCCTCCATATCTCTAGTTCCTCAGTACTTCGACTATTCATTAAGCCTGTCTATTTTCTGTTGTGTATCATTACCTCATCTCTACCTTATCCTTAACCTTGGACTCCTTATTTGTCTTAATGTTTTCCTAGTGCACAAGCATTTATTGATGAGGGCAATATACTTGCCTGTCCCGGTGTCACGCTCATTAAAGAATTTATATCTAAATTGCAATGAAAATTTAAATATAGAAAAAGATAATAAATGGATAAAAGTCTTACTCAAGATCCTTCTTCTTTTTTTTCTGCTTCAGGAGTGAACTAGAGATTGTCGCTCTTCCGATGGCTTTAAAAGGCAATGGTGTTCACGAGGAACATATGAAGAATAATCACTCTAATTATCTGTCTGTGGGTGTGTCCTTTGAATAATTTGCATTGCCTTATTAGGAGATGCATACACGAAGAACGCTTTTAAAAATATCCAATAGGAAAAAAGGAAGTTAAAAAAATTAATGGAATATTATTTTGTACTATATTAGCACTGTGTATTTACATTTCAAGTCTTCTTCGAAGTTCGAATAGAGGAAGTCACATGCGATTGTTTATCATACTCTTCTCGTCATCGGTGATATGATATTTTGAGAAAGGAAATTCGCCTAGTTGCGATCGCACACACACTCATACACACACACGCACATGCGCACACAAATGCACACACTCGCTTCTGCACGCGTACACCTGCAAGTGAATATTGAAATTTAGTATTAAAGAATATAAAGTAACGAGAATGAGCAGGAATGCAAGGAGGCCCTTGGTTAGGTATTAAATATAAGAAGAATTAAAGTAGAGATATAGGGGTAAATTGATTCGCAGAGTTTACTCTGGAAATGCATATAAAAGGTATGGTAAAGGCATACCTGCTCACAAAGTAAGCATAGGCGAGGCCTTCAGGCATATGGACAAGGAATTATGCTTACATATGTTAATAATAAGCTTGAGTATGCAACACCCTTCTCGAATCCACATTTGAAAAACCATATGGATAAATTAGAAAAAAATCAGAGACATGCTACGAATCTGATAACAGAGCTGGGTAATTTCAATTTTGAAGAAAGGCTGAAGAAGTTAGATTTACCATCACTATAAGCTAGAAGAAAGAGGGAGGGTGTGCTAACAGCTTTTAATTTTTTTAATGACTCCGGCATAGTGAATAGGGAGCAATACTCTGATATAGATTGCTCTGAAACTAGGAGTCATTAGTGGGAAATTTCTTAAGAAAACTTATGATACAGGATGTAGGGAAGTACTTTTTTTTATTGTAAGAATAGTTGTAAATCGGAATTCGATGAGTGAAGAAACTGTGAAAGTTAAATGCATTAATAGTCTAAAGGTTGATATGATAAGCATCAGTGAGAAGGAAATGAAATAGACCAGGTGACAGGAAGCTACGAGCATAAGGTTCTTTCATATGAGAACATTCAGGTATATACACACAGCTATATAAGCAAACCTCATTGTAGAATGCTAGGAGGTACTGGCAAGGAGGTACTTTTTCAGTTTAAGAATAAATGATAATTAGAATTCGCTAAGAAAGGAAACTGTAAATGCTAAAGTCTTTCATAGTTTCAAGATATGATAAGAGTGAATGAGTTAAAAAAAAAAATGACCAGGAGACAGAGAATTGCGAGCATAGGGCTCTTTCTCGTGTAATATATTGCTTAAGAATGTAAAATTAATGAAATTGTGTGAGAACATGAGAATCAAAACTCTGTTTTGAGGTCAAATTATATGGAAAACCCAACGACAACTACAGCTGAAAAGGATCTTAGAGACACATTATATCTATAAAACTCTCTTTGGAAGAACTCATTTCTGGAATTGTTAGTGCACTGTAAGCCTTACTTACAGTTACTAATATGATTTTTTTTTTTACTTTAAGACATAGGAATTATTTAACATTAAGAATGTAATAAACTATGATGGCAATTTAAATATACAATTCCTATTTTGAATCCTCATTTAAAGCTTAAACGAATTCAGAAAAAGTAGTCACAAGCCATTTGGCTGAAACCCTAATCAGTGAAAGCAAATCAAATAAAAAGGCTTGCAGAACTTGAGCAACCCCCACTAGGAGCAGGAGAGTGAGGCAGAATAATAAAAATAATAATAATAAAAATAATAATAATAATAATAATAATAATAATAATAATAATAATAATAATAATAATAATAATAATAATAATAATAATAATAACAATAATAATAATAATAATAATAATAATAATAATGCAAATAATAATGATAATAATAATAATAATAATAATAATAATAATAATAATAATAATAATAATAATAATAATAATAATGATAATAATAATAATAATAATTATTATTATTATTATTATTATTATTATTATTATTATTATTATTATTATTATTATTATTATTATTATTATTATTATTATTTTTATTACTATTATTATTATTATTATTATTATTATTATTATTATTATTATCATTATTATCATTATTATTATTATTATTATTATTATTATTATTATTATCGCAGAAATAAACAAACTACTATTAGCAGTAATTGAAATATTACAATTATATATATATATATATATATATATATATATATATATATATATATATATATATATATATATATATATATATATATATAACCAAATAAGCACATTACATATGTGAAAACATGAATCATTTATACCCCGACCGGGACTTGAACCTAGAACTTAAAATTTCTAAGCCAGGGTGCTACCAACTACACTACAGAAGGTTAAAAGGGAAGAGACCTTATAGCTTATATCTGCTATACTTAAGAATGAACGCATTCTATCTGTGGTGTAGTTGGTAGCGCCTTGGCTTAGTAATTATAAGTTCTAGGTTCAAGTCCCGGTCAGGGTAAAAATGATTCATATATATATATATATATATATATATATATATATATATATATATATATATATATATATATATATATACATGTGTGTGTGTGTGTGATTACCTAATTGTGATTACCTAATTGTGTTTACGGGAAAGAGCCCAAAGCTCGTATCTTCCCGTCTCCTCATCGGTTCCATTTTATACTTAGTCATACTTATCATACCTGTCCTTAAAACTCTGGATTGAGATACCATTAACTACCTCCTCGCTTAGCCAATTCCAATTATCAACTACTCTTACACTGAAAAAGTATTTCCTTACATCCTGCAAAGAAGTTTTCTTAAGAAGCTTCAAACTATGACCTCTAGTTCTAGAGCCAGCCATATCGAAATATCGATCCCTATCCACTCTATCATAACCATGAAGGAATTTAAAGACTGTCACCATATCCCCCCTCACTCTTCTAGCTTCGAGTGATGGTAAGTCTAATTCCCTCAGCCTCTCATCATAACTGAGATTGCGTATTTCTGGCACCAGTTTCGTGGCATGTCTTTGAACTTCTTCAAGCTTAGCTATGTGCTTTTTCAAGTGCGGATCCCAAAAGGGGGCTGCATATTCGAGTTTTGGCCTCACATAGGTTACATAAATATTTCTGAACATTTCCTTGTCCATGTGCCTGAAGGCTACCCTTACATTTGATAAGAATGCATATGCTGCCCTTACTATGCCATTTATATGTATTTCTGGAGACAAATCTGCCAGTATGTTTACTCCTAGATCTCTCTCATTTTCTGTCTCTTGAAGTTGTACTCCAGCCACCGAGTAGTCAAGCTTGGGCCTTCTTGCACTTGTACCCATTCTCATTACCTTACATTTTGAAGTATTGAATTTCATTAGCCACTTTTCTGACCACTCATGCAGATTATTTAGATCCTCCTGAAGTTCTCTACCATTGTTCTCGTTTTTTACTTTCTTCACAATCTTTGCATCATCTGCAAACATATTCATGAATGAATTTACAGACTCTGGTAGGTCATTTACATATACAAGGAACAAAAGTGGCCCTAAAACTGAACCCTGTGGAACTCCACTACTAACTCTTCTCCATTCAGACACTGAGTGTCTTACTCTAACCCTCTGTTCCCTTCCTTCTAAGTAAGTTTTTATCCATTCCAAAACATTTCCACCTATTCTAGCCATTGATTGCAGCTTCCTAATAAGTCTCCATGTGTGTGTGTGTGTGTGTGTGTGTGTGTGTGTGTGTGTGTGTGTGTGTGTGTGTGTGTGTGTGTGTGTGTGTGTGTGTGTGTGTGTGTGTGTGTGTGTGTGTGCGTGTGTGTAAGCACAAACTATTAGCATACAGCACTAAATGGTAAAGAAGCCCATCAGTGAAACAACACAGAAAAATAACGCTATATTTCGGGTCCTAACTGGACCCCTTCTCAAGCATAAGACTTGTGCTTGAGAAGGGGTCCATTTAGGGCCCGAAATATAACGTTATTTTTTCGATGTGTTGTTTCTCTGATGGGCTTCCTTACCACACACACAAACACACACACACACACACAAGCACACGTCCCGCACGTACGCACACATGCACACACGCACACACACACACACACACACGCAGGCACGCACGCAGGCACGCACGCACATACACATGCAGACACACATACACACACACACACACACTATTGAAGTCATAAACTCAGTTTTAACATGGCACGGAGAGAAAATGTAGGATTTTGATTATGGGAGATTTTAACCATAAAGAGATAGATTGGATTAATCTTGACCAACACAGTGGTGAGGACTCATTCGGGGCAAGATTTCTAGATTGCGTACTAGGGAATTCCTACAACAACATGTACTGGAACCAACGAGGGCCACGGATGGGGATTGGCCATCACTACTTGATCTAGTATTCGCAGAAAACTTGTTGGGCTTCAGAATATTAAGGGTTGAAAGATCTGAGAGGACTGTTGGAGGGATAGCACTGCTGATAAGTGAAAGGATTTAAGTTGAAGAAATAAACTTGGCTATAGAAAGTGAATTCAAGGAATTTCTTGTTGCACGCATAAATACTGGGTCAGACAGCATTATAATAACTGTTGTATATAACCCACCAAGGAACCAGAATAGGCTAGAAGTTTATGAGGAAAGTCATATAGGTACTATTGAAGTTATAAACTCAGTTGTTAACATGGCCCGGGAGAGAAAATGTAGGATTTTGATTATGGGAGATTTTAATCTTAAAGAGATAGATTGGATAAATCTTGACTAACAGTGGTGAGGACTCATTCGGGGCAAGATTCCTAGATGGCATACAAGGGAATTTCCTACACCAACATATACTGGAACCAACGAGGGCCAGGGGTGGGGATGACCCATCGCTACTTGATCTCGTATTCACAGAAAAGTTGTTGGATATTGAAAAAATTGAGTATGAACCACCAATTGGAAAGAGTGACCACTGTGTGTTGTTGATGGAGTATATCCTAGAAGATGTTCTGCCTGACTCTGAAGACACTTGGAGGAACTATCCAAAAAGAGATTGCATCAAAATGAATGAGCTTTTTGCAGTTATTGATTGGAGGACCTTATCTTACAACAAATCTGTACAAAATGTACAACGTCTCTCGTGAGAAATATGTGAAGATAGTAGATTGCTGCATACCTGTCACCAAAATAGTTGTAATTCATGCCAGAGAGAAATGGTTCGATAATGAGTGTAAAAGAGCTAAGGAGTGGAGAGACAAATGTTGAAAAAGGTATCTTCTTCTTCTTCTTCTTCTTCTTCGTCTACATCTTTTCCCACTTTTATGTGGGGTCGATGTTTCTGGCCAGTTTTCTCCATTAGTTTCTGTCCCATACCTCATCACCTGGAAAAGGCATAGGAGGATAAAAAATATAAATGCCTGGCAGACCTATAAAAGAGCAAGAAATTATTACCTAAGTAAAAGAAGAAAGGCAGATAGAGACTATGAAAGGGACATCACCAGGAAGGCTAAGAAAAATCCCTAGCTTTTCCACAGCTTTATCAGAGGAAAGCTGAAGGTAAAAAAATATGTTTTAAAGCTTAAGGGAGCTAATGGAAGCATCACTGAGATGGATGAAGAGACCTGCAAAGATTTGAACAAGGAGTTTCAATCAGTATTTATAGTAGAAAATACCCCCACCCCCTCAGATTGCAGAGATAGAAGCTCATGGGCCGGTATTAGAGAAATTAAAATCTTTAAAGATCTTATTCTTCCCAGCTTAGAATAATGCTGGCACACCTGGGGTGCTATTTCATATACTTATCTCCTAAATAGGGCTGAATCTAAGGCATATTAGAGAACATCATCCTTTCAGCCACAGAGGTATGCAAAGCACTGATGGAGTTAGATGTCCATGAAGCTACAGGTCCTGATGATATATTCCCTTATGTACTTAAAAAGTGTGCAAATTCAATATCAGCTGCACTAAGTATTACGGCTCTTAACAACAGACCTGTATCCTTGACCAGTATAGTCTGCAAAGTTATGGAGAAACTACTAAGGAAACATATCTCTCTTCACTTGGAATCCTTCAACTTATTGTCAGTGAGACAACATGGCTTCAGAGAAGGTATATCAACATTAGCAACTTATTAGAATTTTATGATGAGGTCAGCTGAATCTTACAGGAAAGAGAGGACTGGGCAGTTTGCATATTCCTAGACTTCCAGAGAGCATTTAACACTGTCCCATACGGGAGACTTATTATGAAGCTGCAAGCAATGGCTAGAATAGGTGGAAATGTCTTAAAATAGATAAGAACATACTTAGAAGGAAGGGAACAGAGTGTTAGAGTAGGACACTCAGTGTCTGAATGGAGAAGGGGTAGTCGTGGAGTTCCTCAGGATTCAGTTTTAGGGCCCCTTTTATTCCTTGTATATGTAAATGACATACCACAGTTTGTAAATTTATTCATGAATATGTTTGCAATAATGCAAAGACCGTGAAGAAAGTAATAAACGAGAATAATGGTAGAAAACTTCAGGAAGATCTAAATAGTCTGCATGAGTGGTCAGAAAAGTGGCTAATGAAATTCATTGCTTCAAAATGTAAGGTAATGAGAATGGGTAAAAGTGCAAGAAGGCCCAAGCTTAACTTCTCGGTGGCAGGAGCACAACTTCAAGAGAGAGAGAATTAGAGAGATCTAGGAGTAAACAAACTGGCAGATTTGTCTCCAGAAATGCATATAAATGGCATAGTAAGGGCAGCATATACTTTCTTAGCAAATGTAAGGCTAGCCTTTAGGCACATGGACAAGTAAATGTTCAGAAATATTTATGTGACTTATGCGAGGCCAAAAGTTTAATATGCAGCCCCCTTTTGGAATCCGCACTTGAAAAAGCATGTAGTTAAGCTGGAAAAGATTAAAAGACATGCCACGAAATTGGTGCCAGAAATACGCAATCTCAGTTTTCATGATAAGCTGAGGGATTTAGAATTACCATCACTCGAAGCTAGAAGATTGAGAGGGGATATGGTGACAGTCTTTAAATTTCTTCATGGTTATGATAGAGTGGATAAGGATCGATATTTTGATATGGCTGGCACCTGAACTAGAGGTCATAGTTTGAAGCTTCGTAAGAAAACTTTTTTGCAGAATGGAAGGAAGTACTCTTTTTAGTGTAAGAGTAGTTGATAAATGGAATTGGCTAAGCGAGAAGGTAGTTAATGCTACTCAAGCCATAGTTTAAGGACAAGTATGATAAGTATCACTAAGTACAAAATGGAACCGATCAGGAGTCGGGAAGTTACGAGCTATGGGCTCTTTCCCGTAAGTACAATTAGGTAATCACAATCAAGTAATCACACACACACACACACACTCACACACACACACATATATATATATATATATATATATATATATATATATATATATATATATATATATATATATATATATATATAATATATATATATTATATATATATATATATATATATATATATATATATATATATATATATATATATATATATATATATATATATAATATATATATATATATATATATATATATATATATATATATATATATATATATATATATTATATATATATATATATATATATATATATATTATATATATATATATATATATATATATATATATATATATATATATATATATAAGTCTAGATTAAGTTTGTTATGTTAGGAAATGGGAAACTTCAAACAAAGCTGTTATCTGTTATACATGCATACACACACACACACACACACACACACGCGCGCGCGCGCGCGCGCGCGCAAGTAAACATACACACACATACATATAAGAGTGTATATATAGTGTGATACATGGCCTTTTGTTAGTTGGTACAATAGCAACGAGTAATAGTACAAAACAATTTATTACTTTAAGGTATTGCTGAAACATTTGAGGTACTCTCATACCCTCAATATTTAGTGTTGTAGCATCTGACAGTGACTCGGAGGAATCATTGTCAGACTCAAGATTCCCCAACACTCCTTTCAGATGTTTCAGAAGATTGTCTTATGAATTTTGATCAGTATCATATTATTGGATCATCTTAACCTTCAGTCTGTCTTTCAGGATCACTCCAATGTAGTAGGTTGAAATCTGGTGAATTTCCAGGCCATTTATTTCAATAGCAATATAATCATCAGAGTTTAAGTGTTACTGGTGCAAAAGCATGTATCACTGTCTCAGAGAAAACACACTCCTTTAGGATCCAACGCCTTTCCAGACTTCTTCAAGAAAAGGATTAACTTTTCCTCGAAATCTGTTCGTTATTCACAATGTACTCTCGGGAATCATTGCTCTCTTGCGCAATATTTGCGACTTTGCAATTATGGTTTTGCTATCCCTAGAGAGCTTTTCTCGTACACTGGAGCCAAAGGTTGTTTGGTTAATGTCATAACCCTTTTTGCAGTTGTTAGTAACCCAAGTCATTCAGACCCAATTTGTTGACAGTCCGCTTCTTTTGAAAGCCATAGGGACAAGCCAATCAGTATGGAAAACAATGAAGACTATAGATTCAAGAGTTCCATTCACTGCGCTATAAATTACCTTAGAGATAAATCTGTTTATATAATTGGGGAGTGTTCCATACAAAAGTGGTGCTATAATTTGATGTAGAAAGAAGTATTTTAGTTCCTGATGTGAGTGCAGTCTAGGCTACAGAGTTTACTACATTCATATTAGTCACTGATATCCCTGTATTTTTCTTGCTATGCACATGACATCAAACGTGTCAACAATTCAATTATCATTGCAAAAGTTAACCAATGTTCTTCAACTTTTTTTTTGCAAAAATCAAAAGGAAGGAATTAGTTTGTACTTCACAATTAATGAAGATTAGCATACCTAGCTTTGTAGCAGATCTGACGACAAAAGCAAGATTAAGTGTATAATACTCTAATATTGTAATCCCGTCTCAAATCCTTAAATGTTAGTGAACAACCCAGAAATGTTTTACTGTATTCTAATATTGTAGTTTGATGCAACTTCAACATTCTCTCTCTCTCTCTCTCTCTCTCTCTCTCTCTATATATATATATATATATATATATATATATATATATATATATATATATATATATATATATATATATATATATATATGAATCATTAGTAAAATCAAACCCAACTGTACAATTACAAATCAAGAAATGAATAAGTCAGAAGATAAGCAAACGAGAACAAATAAATAAAATTTAGTATGCACACCATTTGTCCTAATCAAGGATGTTTTCATCCAGCGAGGCCAGAGCGAAAAAATAAATACACAGTTGTGGTAGGGATGTGTCAAATGACACCCAAATATGACACTCAAAACTGACACCCCTTCATGACAGCCTGAAACCTATTCACAATGCAAGCCTCTCCAAGGATATTTTTAAGGTGAGACTTAAGCACTTTAGAATCCTAGTGTAACTGAAAATTAGACAATATTTCAAAAAGTATATGTGGACATCTTATTGGAGGTAAAATACAGTCACTAATCATAATATGGTTCACTGACGTCACTCTGTTAACAGTGCTGGTTAGGATAATTAGAATAACATGAAACTAGTGATAAAAACTTTGGTGAATTGGCCTTCATGGACTGAGATGATCAAGGAAGAGGAAGTATGAAAATGCATCCGAGAGAGAGAGAGAGAGAGAGAGAGAGAGAGAGAGAGAGAGAGAGAGAGAGAGAGAGAGAGAGAGAGAGAGAGAGAGAGAGAGAGAGAGAGAGAGAGAGAGAGAGAGAGAGAGAGAGAGAGAGCAAATATGTCTGTAGCTAGAAGACTGATCACATCTGTAACAAAAAATGTCCCTATCATTTCTTTATTTTTCAGTTGTATTGTGATATATGTATATATATATATATATATATATATATATATATATATATATATATATATATATATATATATATATATACTTTTCTTTTTTGGTTTATGAGTGTGACGCAGGGACAGGCAGAAACTGCCCTAATCAACAAAGGCCCGGGCACAAGAAAACACCAAGACGAAGGAAAAGAAAAAGGTTAAGGACAAGGCAGAGATGAAGTAATATCATACAAAGGAAAATGACAGACAGAAAAAATAGTCAAAGCACAGTGAACCCAGAGATATGGAGGACAAGGCCCTGAGATGACGATAGATCTGTTTTTTTTAAGGATGATAGGTCATAAGAATTAGGAAAGACAGAAGGAGGAAGAGAGTTCCAGAGTCTGGAGGTAGATGGGAAGAAGCAGTCGCTGAACCGACCAATCCACGAGCTACAAATTTCCACACAGTACCTGTGAGATGAGGCTGTTTGGCGAGTGTTATGCAGCCTCGGCAGTGGGGGAGGGATGCGACTCGCCAAATCATCAGAGCAGCAATGGAAGTAGTAGCTATAGAAAAGAGAAAGGGAAGATACCTTACGGTGAAGAGAGAGTGAATCCAGATTAGAAGTAAGAGAAGGATCATTAATGAGTCTGACTGCCTTAGATTCAACCCTATCAAGGAGATAAGTATAAGAAGAAGCACCCCGGATGTGTGAGTAGTATTCTAAGCAGGGATGGATAAGAGCTTTATAAATTTAAGTAGCTGCTAAGAGAAAAAGTAATGACGGAAACGAAACAAACCCCAAAATTTTTGGATGACGATTTAGAAATTTGGATTATGTGATTCCTCCAAGACAAGTTAGAGGTTACAAGGATTCCTAAATATGTTGATAAAATTAAGAGGGTAAATTTCGTTAGTTTTGAAGACAATAGGGTTATCAGGAGGAGAAACCCAGAGATAGCCAGAAACTGTGTCTTGGAGACATTAAATTTAACTAAATTTTGAGTTCCCCACTCAGATACCCTCTGCAAATCGGAGTTGAGAGTAGAAGAAAGAGTGATATGAGACTGATTACGAGTAGCAAATGAAGGTTGTGAAGAAAAGGCAGAGGAAAAGTGAAGGGTAGACTCATCAGCAAAGGCATGAAGAAGAGAGGAAGATGGGGATTGTAGAAGTTCATTTGTGAAGAGAAGGAACAGAGTAGGTAAAAGAACAAAGCCCTGTGGAGCACCACTGGTAACAGAGAAAGGGCTAGATGTCGAACCATCAACAACTACAGATATAAAACGGTCAGAAAGAAAACTGGAAATCAGAGAACAGAAAGAAGGGGTAAAACCATAGGTAGGGAGTTTGGCCAACAGAGCCTTGTTTCAGACTCTGTCAAAAGCCTTGAAGATATCAAGAGCGACGACAAAGGATTCCCCATATTTCCTCAGAGAAGACGACCATACATGAGTAAGATAGGACAGGAGGTCACCAGTGGATCTTGCCTTGCGGAAGCTGTACTGGTGATCGGAGATAAGTGAGTTAGATTCAAGGCATTTCAGGAAGTGAGCATTGAGCAAAGTTTCGAAAACTTTAGCAATAGAGGAGGTTAGGGCAATTGGTCGGTAGTTTGAAGGAATAGAGCAGTCACCCTTCTTAGGAACAGATTGAACTAGAGCATGCTTCCAAGATGAAGGATAGATACTGGTTGACAGAATGAGGCAAAAAAGATGGCAAACACGGGAGCTAGATCATCTTCAAATTATCTTAAGGAACCATGCAGGGATACCATCAGGACCAGATGCCTTGTTCGTCATTAGCAGCGAAGAACCTTATGAAATTTGCAGGAAGAAAGGATAAAGGAGGGCATGGAGGTTAGAGAGGGGTAAAGATTGAGGAACAGGTGTGCTGGAATCGTTTATAGAAGAGTTGGCAGAAAAATGAGAGCCAAAGAGAGTGGCTTTATCAGTGGGGGAGCAAGCTATAGAACCATCAGAGCGAATGAGAGGGGGAAAGCTTCAGTTACAGAAGTTTTTGGAAAGGTTTTTGGCTAAGGATCAGCAGCATTTGTCAGTGGGAGAGGAGTTAAGGTCATCAACTTTCCTTCTTATAAAAGAAGCCTTAGACCTTATATATATATATATATATATATATATATATATATATATATATATATATATATATATATATATATATATATATATATATATATATATATATATATATATATATATGTATATATATATTTATATATATGTATATATATATATATATATATATATATATATATATATATATATATATATATATATATATATATATATATATATATATATATATATATTATATATATATATACTGTACACTGTGCGTAATTATAATAAATCGTATTATTTTGCCTAATGTTTAGACACGCATTAGATAATTAATTTGCATAGAAATGCCTTTCTGAAGTAACTCCCTCCGTAAAGAGATGGTGTGTGTATAATAATAATAATAATAATAATAATAATAATAATAATAATATATTATTATTATTATTATTATTATTATTATTATTATTATTATTATTATTATTATTATTATTTTTATTATTATTATTATTATTATTATTGAAAAATTTATTAGTGAAATTCTTCTATGTCGTCAATTACATTTAATTCATCCAGATCAAAGTCTTTAATTACCGGCCAGCTCTAATGAGGCATCTTGTATACTCGTCAATGACCGTTTGCAAAGGATCAAAGCATCCGAAACGTTTATTGAAGCCTCTAATACTGACGAGTTGACTTATTCTGATAATGTAATGGAAAAAAACATTTACTCTTGAATTGCTGAAGATTACTAGTCAACTGGGATGAATCTCTTTTGATACCTGTTAATGATGTTGTCAACAGGTGCAAATTAGAAGCAACTCTGAAGAGGGTGATTAGCTTAGAGGTTAAGAACTTCTTAGAACTGGAAGCATTTACTGGATTCAGAAAGTGCTCTCTTGTATATAAACTTTATTCCCAATTAATTTTTATGCATACATACATACGTACATACATACATACATACATACATGCATACATACATACATACATACATACATACATACATACATACATACATACATACATACATACATACATACATACATGAATTTTCATCCATGACCTTGTACATAATTGTAAGTCTCATTTTTCAAACTCAGATGTCCATTCTTGGTTTTATTATGCATACATACTTATTTCCAAAATAATTCTAACTCTTTCTAAATAAATATACCATTGACATATGATCGAAATACGGGCTGTATTCATTTAATCATAAAACTAACGATACTCAGCACAAAAAGGAGCAAAACAATGGTTGCGTTCAAGAAGTCTTCCTATTGCTGGTTAGCAGGGAAATGGGATTGCAGAAGTTTCGTTCATGTGGTCATAAACCTGATAGTCTTCAATGAAACAAGACCAGAACAAAGGTTGTGTTCATTAAGTCATTAGCACATGGAACTCAGTGTAACACGATCAATATAAATAGTTTTGTTCATGATCAAAAAACAAAAAGCGTTATATGTACATAGTCATAAAATGGTGGCTCAGCACAATCAAAACATATGATGCCTTCAAGATATCACAAATCAATAATATTCTGTGAAACAAAAGCAAGAAAGGATTGCAGTTATGAAGGTATAAAGTTGATGGCATTCAGTGATACGAGTTCAGAGCAAAGTTAGCATTCATGAAGTCACCTAATCGAACAACATCCAAAGAAAGTTTCATTAACAAAACTACTACATTGCTTGATGTATACTCAAAACAAGCATAGCATCCGTAAAGTCAATACTAAAAGAAAATATGATTGAATGTACCAAACTTAAAACAAGGTTGTACTTATGAAGTCATAAAAATGAAGCAGGATCATTGAAAAGGTTGCATTTATAAAGCGAGAAAATTAATGGCGTTTACTAAATAAAGATAAAAATGAAACAGGATCATTGAAAAGGTTGCATTTATGAAGCGAGAAAATGAATTGTTGTTTATTAAATCAAGATCAAGACGAGAGTTGTCCTCATGAAGTCAGCCAACTGAAGGTGATTATACAAGCTCAAAACAAAAATGACGTTCCTGAAGTCATAAGATTGGTGGTGGTGAAGTATCAGGAACGGTTCATTTTGCTAATTGATCGATTATAGGAACGGTGCCAAGGTCTTTTTCTCTTGCTGGCATTGTGCCAAGCAAGGGAACACAAAATAGAGCAAATACTCTAATACTCTACATTCTTGCACAATGCAGACACACGAACAAATAAAATTCACACATACATGCAAATCTACCAAACAAACACACTAACATACGAATATTTTCAAGCAAGGTAACCAACAAACTAACATAGACACTCAACCATAAAAGCATACACAAAAGAAACTGCTTGAACATTCCAAGCAGTTATGCAAACATGCAAGATATGCATACACTTAACCACACAAACATTCAAACAAACACGCGGACATACAAATAGAGTTCCTGTTTATGACTTAGACAGTGAGCAAACAGATATAAAAGGGCAAATTTATCGCGCTCTTGAAGGTGCTATTTCATCAGGAACCTCACACATCTAATTATGCACTCATTTAATATGCTTAGCTGATAGGGAATTGCTATCACTCAAGAGACACCATTTTCACTGCCTATTAATCCCCAGACCTCTGAAGCAAAGAGAA
>JAXCGZ010005868.1:7500-25000 GCA_037179515.1 Halocaridina rubra | reverse complement strand
AAAAAAGATTTAATTTTCAGTTCGTGAAGTGTCCCAGGTGTATGATAAAATGTGAAAACGAGAATTATTTTCTGGACCTCATAAAGAAACTATATTTCTAGACATTCAGCTTATTTTTTTTTAAGTGTTGAAAGAATGAATTTGAATTTGCTGACTTGATATTTTTATAACTAATATTTATACAGTACTGGAGACGCAATCCCAGAAGTTATACCTTGCGTCTCAAGTTTATCGTTGCTTTTGTGCATACGCACGCACATGCAAACACAAAACAACAACAATAACAACCATGGATCCCAGGAAATTGTTATGTTGGTGAGTTAACTCTTTTCAGTCAATTATAAGGTTATATTTGGCACTTGTCAATTGTAACTTCCTAAATAAAATGTTGAATTTCAATTTGAATTTATTTACTATGTAGTGACTTTTTCTTACATTTTAAAGCAAATAAAATAAGATTCTTTGCACCTCTGGTTTCAGTTTTATTTAGAGTCTGGATATATTTTCTTTAAGAATCAATAAATTCATTACAAAAAGAAACTCCTGCTGTATTTTATCCATATTTTCTGATTTTGGTTTTAATTGTTATTAATGCTGCATTCCGTGTAATAAAGTCTCTGTAATACTCTAACACTATTTACCAAGAACATAGATAAATTAAGTTTTTAAATTCCTCAAATTCACTCTAGAAATCTAGACAGTAGAAAGCCTTTACCCATCTTCAGCAAGGCAAAGCATCTACATTAGCTCTCTGGTTAATAACCAGGCATTATTTACCTTTGCAAAGATTATGAAATCTCAAAATAGAATTTGTGTATTTCCTAAAGGGGCATCTTGGTTTTATCGGCGTCAAACTGCTTCTGTTCCTCAAGAATTGACACTTTAGCGTCAAATCAACCGTCTGTGAAGGAAAAATGGCATCAAATGTTAAGTACCGAAGAGTCAAATGTCATCACCCGAGAAAGTCAGAGTTCTGAGATGTTCACGAAACCGACTCCGGGTTTCGATGGTCTCAACAAAGTTGTCACTGACCATAGTGATGCCAGCGGCCTTTTGACAAACAAGTCAGCTACCAGAAAGAGTAAGTACTTTTGACTTTAGTGACATTAAATAAATAATCAAGTTATGAATTATAAAGAGAATATGTAAATAGATGAATAAAATTAATAAACAAATAGTCAAATAAATAATTTATAAATATATAATAATATGAGACTAGAAAAAAAGTGTTTAATTCAAATGTTATGTCTTTTATTATTATTACTACGATTCGGTTTTACGTCACGAACTCCCTTTTCAACTAAGGGCTACGACGGTTGCCTTCTTACGAAGGACTTGTTTTGGCAGATGTAATCGTTACCCTGAGTGTATGCCCTTACTAACCTCAGTCCGTGACGGGGCGTAAACCCTCGACCTGCCGCCTCAGAGTCGCAGAAGCTACCATTTTGCCACGGAGACTATTTTTATTATTATTACTATTATATCCTTTTCTTATTGTATTTTCCTTAAATAAATATATATATTTTTTTATTTATATAGATTTTTTGCATGTATTCTTTTTTTATGTATGATTATTTATAATTTTTTTTATTTTAATGAATATGTAATTCTTATTTTTAGGTATTCATTTATCTAATAAAAACTCAGCAATCCTTTTCTTATTACGAAAAATTATTTGTTTATTTTTAATCTTTTGCCTATGTGTTTATTTTGATATAATCATATATTTTCTCCATTTTACCCCCATAAATAAATTAATGTTTTATTTAATGATTGTCCATATTTTTTTTTATTCATGTTTATATATCAAGTAATATGCTTATATTTGTATTTTTATGTTTTCAAAAATATTATCTAACTAATTTTGATTAGTTATTAAATGAATATTTATTTATATATTAATCACATTTTTCCATAATTCTTTTTTTTAAATTTACTTTTAGTAGTTAATAATGCTCATCTATTGATAATTATTTTCATTTATTTATTTCAGTATATTTATTTGTGAATTTGTGTCTTTAATCATAAATCTAATGATTTTTTTTATTTGTTTGTTTATTTATGAAGTTATTTGTTTGTTTGTTTTTTTGTTTCTTTCTTTCTTTCTTTCTTTATTTATTTATTTATTTATTTATTTATTTATTTTAGAGCGAGGTTCTGGAGTGGTTATCCGAGGCCCCTTTTATCCGTATCCAAGAAGAGGCCATCCTCTCCGATATACCAGTGGCTGTTTCCATCTCAAACCTTCTGTAACCTTATCATTACTCCCTGTTGCGCTCCTTCTCTCGTTACCGTATTTTATTACTCCTTTGAGGTGGTAGAGCTTGAAATTATATATATTTGGAAGAAAAGAAGAAGATTATAATAAGAAAATATCTTTGAAAGAAGAGGAAAATAGAGATAAAATATATGGTGAGGAGAATACATAAAAGAGGCAGAATTTATAAGAAAGTGTTAATAAACGAAGAGGAAAATAAGGAAATATATGAAATGGGGAAAATACATGGAGGAGGAAGAAGTTATGATAAAGGGATATTAACGAAACAAGAGGAAAATATGGAAATAAATTAAATGGGGAAAATACATGGAAGAGGAAAAGGAATGTATTACAAGACAAAGTAGTCACATGAACGGGAAAATTTCAGGAAAATAATGTGGGCGAAATACGTGGAATTGGAAGAGAAAGCTATGATAAGAATATATTATCGAATCCAGAGGAAAACATTGTTCTAAGAAAATGTTAAATATATGGGAGAGGAAAAAGTGGGTATGCGAAGAGAATATCATGGAAACAACAGGAAAACCCTAAAAATATGACGTGAGGAAAATGGAGGAGAAAGGTGATAGAAAGTGAAAGATAAGTGGAAATATGTAGACTAGCCAAAAAAAAAAAAAAGGAAATTAATGAATAATAAAACAAAGAATGAAAAAAGTGATCACTGAGAGAATGATATTGATAAATGATGAAGAAAGAGGAAAAGAGGACAACGATGTAGCCTGTGTGTGTGTGGTGTGTGTGTGTGTGTGTGTGTGTGGGGGATTATTTATATATTAAAGAACTCGAGTGTTCTGTAATGACTTACAAGACTGGAAAAGTAAGCAGAACATACATCAGTATTCTTCCACAGAATACGGACAAGCTTATGTATCCTACCTCAGAATACGAATAAACTTATGTATTCTGCCTCGGAATACAAACAAACTTATGTCATCTGCCTCAGTTTACGAACAGATTATGCAAGGTCCCCAAATACATCACCACTGCCAACTTTAGGTATGGTGGAATAATTTTAGTGTCATTTTTCATCCCCTGAGTTCCAGCTAATGAAGTGCAGGATGGCACTAAGAACAGCAGACCTTTAGAAATAGTTGAAAAATTAAGAGAGGGGAAAATATTGCTCTCCATACTAACAAAAATGACGTGCTAAAACAATTTTTAATGCTTTTATTGTTGTTCTCTCTGTTTGGTATGAAAATAATAACTCAAGTTTGTTTGTTTTTTCATTAAGTGCACTCAGCCAATCAGGATCATGCTCTTGAAAGAAGGCGTGTCTTCTTACCGCTGTATCTTGAAGATATATACGTCTACTCTGTCCGGTCTTTTAAATATAAGAATATTTGTTACTTAATTATATATATATATATATATATATATATATATATATATATATATGTATATATATATATATATATATATATATATATATATATATATATATATATATATATATATATATATATATATATATATATATATATATATATATATATATATATATATATATATATATATATATATATATATATATATATATATATATATATATATATATATATATATATATATATATATATATATATATATATATATATATATATATATATATATATATATATATATATATATATATATATATATATATATATATATATATATATATATATATATATATATATATATTCCTTATGTATGCATGATACATTCTGTGTATGATTATTTATAATTTTTTAATATAGTAAACCAATCACGGTATATTTTTTCCTTTCATTGTTAGTATTAGCCGAATCTTACAGGAAAGAGAGGGCTGGGCAGATTCCATATTCCTAGACTTCCAGAAAGCATTTGACACTGTCCCACTCGGGAGACTTATTAAGAAGCTGCAAGCAATGGCTAGAATAATTGGAAATATCTTGGAATGGATTAAAACTTACTTGAAAGGAAGGGAACAGAGGGTTAGAGTAAAAAACTCAGTGTCTGAATGAAGAAGAGTTAGTAGTGGAGTTCCACAGGGTTCAGTTTTAGGGCCACTTTTGTTCCTTGTTTATGTAAATGACCTACCAGAGTCTGTAAACTCATTCATGAATATGTTTGCAGATGATGCAAAGATTGTGAGGAAAATAAGAAACAAGAACATTGATAGAGAACTTCAGGAAGATCTAAATAGTCTGCATGAGTGGTCTGAAAAGTGGCTAATGAAACTCAATGCTTCAAAATGTAATGTTATGAGAATGGATACAAGTGCAAGAAGGCCCAAGCTTGACTACTCGGTGGCTGGAGTACAACTTCAAAAGATAGAGAATGAGAGAGATCTAAGAGTAAACATACTGGCAGATTTGTCTCCAAAAATGCATATAATCGGTATAGTAAGGGCAGCATATGCTTTCTTAGCAAACATAAGGGTAGCCTTCAGGCACATGGACAAAGAAATGTTCAGAAATATTTATGTAACCTATGTGAGGTCGAAACTTGAATATGCCGCCCCCTTTTGGAATCCGCACTTGAAAAAGCACGTAGTTAAGCTGGAAAAAGTTCAAAGACATGCCACGAAACTGGTGCCAGAAATACACAATCTCAGTTATGATGAGAGGCTGAGGGAATTAGACTTACCACCACTCAAAGCTAGAAGATTGAGGGGGGATACGGTGACCGTCTTTAAATTCCTTCATGGTTATGACAGAGTGGATAGGGATCGATACTCTGATATGGCTGGCAATAGAACTAGGAGTCATAGCTTGAAGCTTCGTAAGAAAACTTCTTTGCAGGATGTAAGTCAGTACTTTTTAGTGCAAGAGTAGTTGATAATTGGAATTGGCTAAGCGAGGAGGTAGTTATTTCTAACTTAATCCATAGGTTTAAGGACAAGTATGATAAGTATCACTAAGTACAAAATGGAACCGATCAGGAGACAGGAAGTTACGTGCTTTGGGCTCTTTCCCGTAAGCATAATTAGGTAATTACACATGCCAGAGAGAAATGGTTCAATGATGAGTGTAAGAGAGCTAAGGAGTGGAGAGACAAATGCTGGAAAAGGTATGGGAGGAGACCAAACATATATGACTGGCAGCCTTATAAAAGAGCAAGAAATTACTACCTAAGTAAAAGAAGAGAGGCAGAGAGAGATTATGAAAGGGATATCACCAGGAAGGCTAAAGAAACTTCTAACTTTTCATCAGCTTTACCAGAGGAAAACTGAAGTTCAAAGAACAAGTTTTAAAGATAGAGAGCAGATGGAAACATCACTGAGACGGATGAAGAGATCTGCAAAGAATTGGAAAAGGAGTTTCAGTCAGTATTTACAGCAGAAAATATCCTACTCCCTCATATTGCAGAGATATGAGTTCATGGGCCAGTATTAGAGAACATTTTTTCAGCCACAGAACTATGCAAAGCTTTGAAGGAGTTAGATGCCCATAAAGCTACAAGTCCTGATGATATATCCCCTTATGCACCTTACAAATGTGCTAAACCAATATTGTTGGAGCTATGCATCATATCAGAAAAGTCGCTGGAATTTGGGGAGTTTCCAGGATGATAGAAACAAGCAAACGTGGTGCCAATCTTAAGAAAGGGAAGGAGGAATACAGCTCTAAACAATAGGCCTGTTTCCTTGGCCAAAATACTTTGCAAAGTTATTGAGAAAGTAAAAAGAAAACATATCTTTCTTCAATTGGAATCTTCAGCTTTTGTCAGTGAGACAATATGGCTTCAATAAAGGTAGATCAACAGTAACAAACTTATTGGAATTTTATGATGAGGTAAGCCGAATCTTACAGGAGAGAGAGGGCTGGGCAGGTTGCATATTCCTAGACTTCCGAAGGCAGAACAGATGGAAATATCTTGGAATGGATAAAAACCTACTTAGAAAGTAGGGAACAGAGGGTGTGAGTAAGACACTCAGTGTGTAAATGTTCCTTGTATATGTTCCTTGGATATGTTTGCAGATGACGCAAAGATTATGAAGAAAGTAAGTGACGAGAACAAAGTTAGAGAACTTCAGGAAGACCTAAATAGTCTGCATGAGTGGTCAGGAAAGTGGCTAATGAAATTCAGTACTTCAAAATGTAAGGTAATGAGAACGGGTGCAAGTGCGAAAGGACCAAGCTTGAATATTCAATAGTTCGAGCAGAACTCTAGGGGACAGAGAATAAGAGAGATCTAGGAGTATGCAAACTGGCCGATTTGTCTCCATAAATGCATATAAATGGCGTAGTAAGGGCAGCATATGCTTTCTTAGCAAATGTAAGGGTAGCCTTCAGACACATGGCCTAGGAAATGTTCAGGAATATTTATGTAACTTATGTGAGGCCAGAGCTTGAATATGCAGCCCCCTTTTGGAATTCACACTTGAAAAAGCACAAAAATAGTTGGAAAAAAAAGTTCAAAAACTTTCCACAAAACAGGTGCCAGAACTATACGTAAGTTCAATTATGAGGAGAGGCTTAGGGAATTAGACTTACCATCACTCGAAGCTAGAAGAATAAGGGGAAAATGGTGACGGTTTTTAAAGTCTCTCATAGTTTTGACAGAGTGGATAGGTATCGATATTTTGACATGGCTGGCACTAAAACTAGAGATCATAGATTGAACCTTCGTAAGAAAACTTCTTTGCAGGATTTAAGGAAGTATTTATTTTGGTTAGAGAGCAGTCGATGATTGGAATTTGCTAAGCGAGGAAGTAGTTAATGCAAACTCAATTCATAGTTTTAAGGACAAATATGATAAGTGCCAATGAGTACCAAATTGGAACCGACCAAGAGACGGGGAGTTACGAATCTCTATAGAGCTCTTTCCCGTAAGCAGAATTAGGTAATTAACACACGTAGTCATCCCTGGTGCCCTTTTTTTTCAATTCTAGTCATATTTTCTTCCTTTGCTACTCATTTTCTCATTAATTCTTACTCATCCACTATCCCAGTCACAGCTTTTACCCATTAATAGTCTCCGACTCATTTTAATTCATTTTTTTATATATATATTCACTGTATCAAACTTATTCATCTCCTTCCTTCTCATGGTAAGGAAATCCGTTAACACTAAACATCTGAACACAATGAGATCCGTTATCTCTCTCTCTCTCTCTCTCTCTCTCTCTCTCTCTCTCTCTCTCTCCTCTCTCTCTCTCTCTGTTTGTAGTCAGAATAAACATTGTTCTTCAAAAACGTACGTGCTCAATTAACCACGTTGTGTTGGCAAGAGTTAGCAGATGACATATGCCATTATATATATATATATATATATATATATATATATATATATATATATATATATATATATATATATATATATATATATATATATATATATATATATATATATATATATATATATACACACACACACACACACACACACACACACATTTGCATTTACCATTGCCTCAATCCTCCTTCATTACTTATAAGAATCTGAATTCCAGATCAAATCTTAGCACGAGGGTCTGCCCCTCTCATTTTTCTCTCTTACTTTATTTAATTTTCGTGCTTTTCCCTCCAATTCCCTTATATCCTTAATCCCCTCCTTTGTTTTTCTCCTATCCTATCCCATCCTAAAAAAAAAAAATCCTCCTTATAAGGGAATGGCTGAGTCAAAGCACACACAGATCCAGGAATGCCAAAGCACTCCTCCTAGTTCCTTTGGGATAGAGTGTTACCACCTACCCCCCCCCCCTCCTCTGCGACCATGCTTGGGTCATCCACCTGAACGGTGGACAAGAATCGTAGCCAATGCGAACTAGGGTATATATAGCTTGTTTTTAGAATACACACACACACACACACACAAAATGCGCAAACACAATATCAGTGGCACTAAGTATCATATTTAAGGAGTCACTGGAGTCGGGGGAGATTCCAAGATGCTGGAAACAAGCAAATGTGATACCTATCTTCAAAAAGGGAAGGAGGGATACGGCTCTGAACTATAGACCAGTTTCCTTGACCAGCATAGTTTGCAAAGTTATGGAGAAACTACTAAGGAAACATATCTCTCTTCACTTGGAATCCTTCAACTTTTTGTCAGTGAGGCAACATGGCTTCAGAGAAGGTAGATCAACAGTAACAAACTTATTAGAATTTTATGATGAGGTAAGCCAAATCTTACAGGAAAGAGAGGGCTGGGCAGATTGCATATTCCTAGACTTCCAGAAAGCGTTTGACACTGTTCCACATGGGAGACTTATTAGGAAGCTGCAATCAATGGCTAGAATAGGTGGAAATGTTTTGGAATGGATAAAAACTTACTTAGAAGGAAGGGAACAGAGGGTTAGAGTAAGACACTCAGTGTCTGAATGGAGAAGAGTTAGTAGTGGAGTTCCACAGGGTTCAGTTTTAGGGCCACTTTTGTTCCTTGTATATGTAAATGACCTACCAGAGTCTGTAAATTCATTCATGAATATGTTTGCAGATGATGAAAAGATTGTGAAGAAAGTAAAAAACGAGAACAATGGTAGAGAACTTCAGGAGGATCTAAATAATCTGCATGAGTGGTCAGAAAAGTGGCTAATGAAATTCAATACTTCAAAATGTAAGGTAATGAGAATGGGTACAAGTGCAAGAAGGCCCAAGCTTGACTACTCGGTGGCTGGAGTACAACTTCAAGAGACAGAAAATGAGAGAGATCTAGGAGTAAACATACTGGCAGATTTGTCTCCAGAAATACATATAAATGGCATAGTAAGGGCAGCATATGCATTCTTATCAAATGTAAGGGTAGCCTTCAGGCACATGGACAAGGAAATGTTCAGAAATATTTATGTAACCTATGTGAGGCCAAAACTCGAATATGCAGCCCCCTTTTGGAATCCGCACTTGAAAAAGCACATAGCTAAGCTTGAAAAAGTTCAAAGACATGCCACGAAATTGGTGCCAGAAATACGCAATCTCAGTTATGATGAGAGGCTGAGGGAATTAGACTTACCATCACTCGAAGCTAGAAGAGTGAGGGGGGATATGGTGACAGTCTTTAAATTCCTTCATGGTTATGATAGAGTGGATAGGGATGGATATTTTGATATGGCTGGCTCTAGAACTAGAGGTCATAGTTTGAAGCTTCGTAAGAAAACTTCTTTGCAGGATGTAAGGAAATACTTTTTCAGTGTAAGAGTAGTTGATAATTGGAATTGGCTAAGCGAGTAGGTAGTTAATGCTATCTCAATCCATAGTTTTAAGGACAGGTATGATAAGTATGACTAAGTATAAAATGGAACCGATGAGGAGACGGGAAGATACGAGCTTTGGGCTCTTTCCCGTAAACACAATTAGGTAATCACAATTAGGTAATCACACACACACACACACACACACACACACACACACACACACACACACACACACATATATATATATATATATATATATATATATATATATATATATATAGAGAGAGAGAGAGAGAGAGAGAGAGAGAGAGAGAGAGAGAGAGAGAGAGAGAGAGAGAGAGAGAGAGAGAGAGAGAGAAACCTACGTTTGTCTATGTTCGCGACTAATTTCAAAATATTTCTGTTTCACCATTAGCTTACAAAGTCCATGGTATAATAATTTACATTGCTAAGTTTACGGGTTTTAGAAGGGACAAACACCACTAGTGTCCTTTTCATTGTTATTATTGTGAAAAATATAAATCTTTTCATTAACAGGTGAGGTGGGTTCGAACTCGGCTCCATTTGATATAGTTTTAGAATATCATTACGTTATGTGATTTTTTTTTTGTCAGTGGAAAAATAAATCGATTGTTTTGTTTCAATTATTTTTATTGTATAAAGTGAGTACAAGATATGAGAATTAAACCTAGGGTGTGGTATATATCCACTCAGCCGTTTTGGCGTCTGCTCTTTGGGCACCAACTTCAGTTTGGAGACGGTCGTTCTGGCTCTAAGAGATTTTTTTATTTTATTTTGAAAAGCTAAGCTAATATAAACATCTATACAAAACGGATGGCACCAATACAGCTGTGTTACAACGTCAGCGCCCAAACAGCATCGCTTAATAATCCCATTCGGTAAAAAGATTCTATTTTTTTAATATATAGCAAATCTATACATACTGCTCATTTCATTTCACTTTTTTTTTCCACTAACCTTAGTTTATATTGAAAGTTCACAAAAAGGTTATACACGTGTATGTACCTGTTTGTGTGCATACAAAATAATTACCTATACCTAAGTAACTGTTATTACGCTAAAGCCAATCTGTATAGTTATTCCCCGTAACCGAGTCAGTATTCTTTTGCTGGATCTATAGCATCTATTTTTATATGTGCACCAGAATAGTTTTGTAGCTTTTGTGTTCATATATTGGTCTATTTCATTATTTATTTCTGGGCTTTAGACATTTATATATTTCGAGTTTTCATGTTATCATATATTTGGGTTTTCATTTTATTAAATTTCGGACTTTCATTTCATTTAAATATCAAACATTAAGCTATTTTTCGTTATATATATTTTTACTTGCATATTATTGAATTAAGAGTTTTTAGTGTTTTCGCTTTGAAGTGTTTACTTTTTATTTTATTTTAAGCTTATAATATTGCACGATTCGGGCTTTTCTCATTTGCATAATTTGGGCTGCCAGGTTTTTAAGATTCGGGTTTTCATATTTCCTCAAATTTCGGGAGTTAAACCATTGCAAGTTTTAAGCTATCAGTTTATCAACACGTAGGTTTTTCGGAATTGTATTTTTTCTCTCTTTTCTATCTGGCTTATTAAGTTATCAAACTTCTATTTTCAGATTTTTTTTCAAATTTCTGCTGTGCAGATAAGTATATGTTCTTAAATATATGTTTAGGTATCTGACATACTAATCCATCAAATTTTTCCAATTTTTGGGCTTTTGAGTTTTCAAACTTCCAAATTTTTAGATTTTCAGACGTCAGAATTGCAGAATGTTCACAAGATCAGGTTTTGGTCTAGTTTTGCCATTTAAATTTAACACTTTCAGAGTATTCAGTGTTAGCCTGCTAAGAGTTATCACTCATCAAATATTAGACTTTTAATCTATCAGTTTCCAATTTTTTAAATTTGTTCAATTTTTGAGTTTACAATTAAATTTTGGAATTCTAATATATGAGATTCTAAGCTTTTAAAGTTTTCAATATATAGGGCATAGAAAGCTTTTTCAAGTTTCGGGTCTCTTCGTGTACATGAGATCTGCCAACACCGATGGGCAGGTCGAGTATCTGTCTGTGCACTCATCGCTCTCCTTTCCAAACTGGGCTGCGTTCAAGTTATTTTGGAAGCCCGATTGCGGTGAAAAAAGGCTCAGAAGCAGGCTGAAAAGAGATGAGGATAGAACGAAATTTAAAATCTTAATATATGGTAACAGTTTTATTTTGTAATATATAGTTAAATTTCATATCACAATGAAAATGTATTTGGGGTGATTACACTCACACACACACACACACGAATACACACACACATATTTATATATATATATATATATATATATATATATATATATATATATATATATATATATATATATATATATATATATATATATACATATATATATATATATATGTGTGTGTGTGTGTGTGTGTGTGTGTGTGGGTGTGGGTGTGTGTATGTGTGTGTATATATATATATATATATATATATATATATATATATATATATATATATATATATATATATATATATATATATATATATATATATATACAGTGTGTGTATATATATATATATATATATATATATATATATATATATATATATATATATATAAAATATACCTAAAATATTATATACTCATTAAAAATTATCAGTGCTACATACTTACCAAAAGATACATTAATAAGAGGTACTACTACTACTACTACTACTACTACTCACTACTACTACTACTACTAATAATAATAATAATAATAATAATAATAATAATAATAATAATAATAATAATAATAATAATAATAATAATAATTGAATAATAATAATAATAATAATAATAATAATAATAATAATAATAATAATAATAATATGATATTTTGTCAGTTCAAAATATCGCTTTGCTCCTTCTCCAAAGGATTGCCTAAATATTTATTCATCCTTTTCTATGCAACTTTAAAACATACTGAACCAATATTGCTGCTGTGAATACTACTGAAGAAACAGTTCCACTACTACTACTGCTGCTGTTGCTGCTCTTGGTTCTGTTACTACTACTACTACTGCTACTACTACTACTACTACTACTACTACTACTACTACTACTACTACTACTACTACTACTACTACTACTACTACTACTACTACTACTACTGGTATTACCTGACGAAATAATTAGAGGCTGTTCCGAGGAAACCATCATGCCATCCGGAACGATTAAGATGACAAAGTAGCTTCTGTCCGCAATCGGGATTTTCATTGCCGTAGGATATGGTGTCTATGGAAGAGAGGGTCAGAACGATCAGATCCGTCATACCGTCGTCTACGCCTTCTTCAGAACGACGTCTCCTTCCGGAGGTCGTGTTGCCCCGAAGGAGATCCTGTAATTGTAAAATAAGAATTGTGATCTGTTTCGTCACGGACTCCCTTTTCTATTAAGGGCTAGGATTTTTACGAAGGACTTTAGTTTTCGCAAATCCTGCCATTACCCTGAGTGCATGCCCTTTCTATCCACATACTGTGGTGGGCTGAGAACCCTCAAGCTGACTAATCAAAGTCCAGAGAGTTGCCACTCGACCACGGTGAACGCAATTATACAACAAGAAAGTCTTGCATAAATTTTTAGTATTTTTGTTTTGTTTACGAAAACTTAGTAAAACTGTTTTCAGCGCTATGCAAATAATCATTGTTGTCCACTGTGGCATATATATAAAGCTTCAACTCTGTGGTGAAAAAGATAGGACATTATATCAGTAATATCAAAACTGCAGAAAAGGAAAAAAAAATCGACCAACAGCTCAGTATTGTTTGTAAAAATAAGATTTATACTCTCTGGTATATGTATGTAGTCACCGTGGTTCAGGCGGTAGCGTCCGCGACTCTGAGGCGTCAGGTCGAGAGTTCGCGCCCCGTCACGGTCTGAGGTTAGCAAGGGCATGCACTCAGGGTAACGATTACATCTGCCAAAACAAGTCCTTCGCAAGAAGGCAACCGTCCTAGCCCTTGGTAGAAAAGGGAGTCCGTGACGTAAAACCGGAACTATAACTAAACTCTCTAGTATATGTATATGAGTATTTAATTCTCCTTTCAAAAGCGAGAAGAGTTATGACTGGATATTTAAACTCTTCAAATAGAATCACCGTGTTACTGCTCATTAATGTGTGTGAAACGCTGATGGCCCCATGGAATCTCTCTACGAAATTTCAAATCTATAATG
Organism: Halocaridina rubra; assembly: GCA_037179515.1. Lineage (NCBI taxonomy): Eukaryota > Metazoa > Arthropoda > Malacostraca > Decapoda > Atyidae > Halocaridina > Halocaridina rubra. The sequence goes on along the minus strand of JAXCGZ010005868.1, from coordinate 11,398 downwards.
CTAAACTTAGCAAAAGTTCTAACAAAAATGAAAATAACTGAGTAACCAACGATGATATATGGATTTTGTATAATGCTAAACATAGCAAAAGTTCTAACAAAACTGAAAATAACCGAGTAACCAACAATGAAATCTGGATTCTGTTTTAATGTGAATTATTAAGTCTTTAGTCGTAAATTGAGCCACAGTTTAGATACTCTATAACCAGTATTGTGTGTGAAACTAAATCCCTGGTATTTCGTTTGAAGATTAATATGTTTATTGTTCAACACAAACGATTCATCATACTTTTAAAAATCTTAAAGAGCAGCAAAAGAAAAAGAACAAAATTTAATATGGCAATATGTTTTTTTTTATTTAATCTGATACCCCCATCTCTTTTCTTTTAAAAACGCTACATTATTGATAATATAATTAATTAGAATAAGAAACACAAACTTTCCAAAGCCGTCCACATTCGTTTGTGAAACAGTAATGCCCCTGGTATAATTACTTTTTTTACAACGTATTCACAATGGAAAAAGAAACAAATATTTTCAATATTTAAGAATAATAAAAGATGGCTGTGTAATATATAATATAACTTGTAAAGGACTGATGCCTTTTGAATATGTACTCAAATTTTCAACTCTGCATTCCTAAAGATAGCGATTGATTGCTATGTAAGATAAAAATAAGAAAATAAAAAATATACTCTTATACCTAGTCCCCCAGGCTCAGTCAAGCATCTCAAGACTGAGGAGACGTTGGAAAAACAATAAATCATTAATATGACCTTGTGGTATTCAGGGTCATGACCTACCTGTACCAGGTCAATGAGGAACACAGCAAAGGTGAGGAAAGCGAGGGAGAGGAGTGCCACCTCTATGGAAGGAAAACCCACAGAGGAAAACTGACGACTTACGCCACCGCTCTCACGTTCTGTGAGAAAAAGAAAATATGGAATTGGTTGTTACGATAATAATAATAATAATAATAATAATAATAATAATAATAATAATAATAATAATAATAATAATAATAATAATAATAATAATAATAATAATAATAATAATCGTTTTTAATTTTCACTGATCTATAGATCCACAACTCGTCTCTCTCTCTCTCTCTCTCTCTCTCTCTCTCTCTCTCTCTCTCTCTCTCTCTCTCTCTCTCTCTCTCTCTCTCTATATATATATATATATATATATATATATATATATATATATATATATATATATATATATATATATATATATATATATATATATAGTGTGTGTGTGTGTGTGTGTGTGTGTGTGTGTGTGTGTGTGTGTGTGTGTGTGTGTGTGTGTGTGTGTGTGTGTGTGTGTGTGTGTGTGTGTGTGTGTGTGTGTGTGTGTGTGTGTGTAAAGGTAAGGAAGCCCATCAGTGAAACAATGCTAGAAAATAACGTTATATTTCGGGTCCTAGCTGGACCCCTTTTCAAGCACTAGTGTTTTTTTTTATTTTTTTTTTTATGATTGTGACACCAGGACGGGCCAAAAAAAAATTATAAAATAAAACAGCCTTCATCGGGCCTGGGCACGAAGAATACATAAAGTAAAGAGAAACAGAGATGGAGAGTGTAATGACTTGTCCGATGTGAAGGGATAATAAAAGGTGTGATGAATATCCAAGAATATTCAGTGTAGCTGTAGGCATAGAAAAAGAACCGTAACTGAAGGAAGACTTAACATCGAACTGTCCTGGACAGACCTATTTAAGTTCAAAAAACCTTCAGCTGTAGTATTGAGAAGGGGCCCAATTTGAACCCGAAATATAGGTTATTTTCTGTGTTGTTTCAATGATGGGCTTCCTTATCAATTAATGCCTGTATTTTAACAGTTTGTGCTTACACACACACACACACACACACACACACGCACGCACGCACGCGCACTCACACACACACACACACACACACACACACACACACGTTGTAGACCTGATAAGAAAGCTTGGAGTAGTATGTGGTCCTGAGGATATTGTAAACATACACCAACTAGGTAAATATTCGAGGGAAGGAAAGCCGAGACCAACAAAAGTAACCTTTGAGAGAGGGGAGACATGTAGGGAAATATTGTTGAGAAAAAAAAGTCTAAAAGACCTTCAAGAATGCAAAGAAGTGTTCATTAGACGATACAGAACACAGGAAGAGATGGGAAAGATCAAAAACTTGTTGCAAGAGGCAAGAAGGTTAAATGATGAAAGAAATGAAGAAGAGAAGAAAAATTTTCGTTACAGAATACTTCCAGACAAAGGGGAGATAAAGAAGATAATGACAGAAGATCAGGGGATGGGGCTTCATTAAGATTGTTATACACAAATGCTGATGGATTAGCTGGTAAGGCAGTAGAATTAAAAGATAGGATTCACAACAGTAAGGCAGATATAGTAGCAATTACAGAGACTAAGTTGAGTGAGGACATAAACAGTGTCACAGTTTTACTTAAGGGCTTCAGAATACTAAGGGTCGAAAGATCTGAGAGGACTGGTGGAGGGATAGCACTGCTCATAAGTGAGAGGATTCAAGTTGAAGAAATAAACTTGGCTATAGAAAGTGAGTTCAGGGAATTTCTTGTTGTTCGCATAAATACTGGGTCAGAGAGCATTATAAGAACTGTTGTATACAACCCACCAAGGAACCAAAATAGGCTTGAAATTTATGAGGAAAGTCATATAGGTACGATTGAAGTCATAAACTCAGTTGTTAACATGGCGCGGGAGAAAAAATGTAGGATTTTGATTATGGGAGACTTTAATCATAAAGAGATAGATTGGATAAATCTTGACCCACACAGTGGTGAGGACTCATTTGGGGCAAGATTCCTAGATTGCGTACAAGGGAATTTCCTACACCAACATGTAATGGAACCAACAAGAGCCAGGGGTGGGGATGAGCCATCACTACTTGATCTAGTGTTCACAGATAATGTGTTGGATATTGAAAATATTGAGTATGAACCACCAATTGGAAAGAGTGACCACTGTGTGTTGTTGATGGAGTATATCATTGAAGACATTCTTCCTGAGAGTAGAGGCACTGAGGACATGAGGAGGAACTATCCGAAAGGAGATTACATCAAAATGAATGAGCTTTTTGCAGTTATTGACTGGAGAACCTTATTTTACAACAAATCTGTACAAGAAATGCATGACATCTTTTGTGAGAAATATGGGAAGATAGTAGATTGCTGCATACCTGTCACCAAAGTAGGTGTAATTCATGCCAGAGAGAAATGGTTCGATAATGGGTGTAAAAGAGCTAAGGAGTGGAGAGACAAATGCTGGAAAAGGTATAGGAGGAGAAAAAACATAAATGCCTGGCAAACCTACAAAAGAGCAAGAAATGACTACCTAAGTAAAAGGAGAGAGGCAGAGAGAGACTATGAGAGGGACATCACCAGGAAGGCTAAAGAAAATCCCAAGCTTTTCCACAGCTTTATCAGAGGAAAACTGAAGGTAAAAGAACAGGTTTTAAGGCTAAAGAGAGCGGATGGAAGCATCACTGAGACGGACGAAGAGATCTGCAAAGAATTGAACAAGGAGTTTCAGTCAGTATTTACAGTAGAAAATACCCCACCCCCTCAGATTGCAGTGATAGAAGCTCAAGGGCCGGTATTAGAGAACATCAACCTTACAGCCACAGAGGTATGCAAAGCGCTGATGGATTTAGATGTTCATAAAGCTACAGGTCCTGATGACATATCCCCTCATGTGCTTAAAAAATGCGCAAACACAATATCAGTGGCACTAAGTATCATATTTAAGGAGTCACTGGAGTCAGGGGAGATTCCAAGATGCTGGAAACAAGCAAATGTGATACCTATCTTCAAAAAGGGAAGGAGGGATACGGCTCTGAACTATAGACCAGTTTCCTTGACCAGCATAGTTTGCA
>JAXCGZ010005868.1:0-2500 GCA_037179515.1 Halocaridina rubra | reverse complement strand
GTACCAATATAGTATTCTAGGTTTACACTGTTTAAGAAATCGGGCCATGGTTTCACCCAGAACGACATAGACCAGAAACAAGTAGCTGGGCTTCCGTTTCCGAATTATTATTCTAATCTATCTATCTATCTATCTATCTGGGATTTACAGGTATGTAGGAATCGCACTTATTACCATAACATGTTAAAGGATCGAAACAGTGTTATTAAAAGTCTATAGAAAATATAACCATAAATATTATACTCTATAATTTATCAGCGGCACTGACTATAAATCATTAAATTTAATTTCATTTATGGTCTATAAGTATTGTTTCAGAGCTAATACCCACATTTTTCTTGTTGTGGATTCACCCAAATTATTACACGAACTACCTTAAAATGGGTCCATAAGCAATTATCGGTGGTTAGGAGGTCGTTAAGCATAGTAGGTTGGCCCATGGCATCAGCCGCCTTTTGTGATACTCCAGATTAATGGCTTTGTGGACTTGAATAGGACTGTCCAGGACAGTTTCCTGTCAAGTCTTCCTTCATTTAAGATTATTTTTCTGTGCCTACATCAACACCGAATATTCTTTGATATTCGTTACATATTTCTTATTATCATTAGACTTTCTGTGGTGAAGTTGGTAGCGCATTGGCACAGTAATTATGTGTCCTAGGTTCAAATCCCGGTCGGGTTAAAAATTATTCATGTTTTCGCACATTGTTGGTCCCAAATGAGACTGAGATTTGAATTAAATGCGAAAATGAAGCTACGAGTGAGGTTGGGGAAAACTGTAATATGAACAGAGTGGCATTCAGATAAAATGCTTTCATTCCTAGTATAGCAGATGTAGCTGTAAGGTTTGTTTCCCTTTTAGGCTTTCTGTGGAGTAGTTGGTAGCACCTTGGCACAGTAATTATGTGTCCTAGGTTCAAATCCCGGTCGTGGTAAAAATTATTCATGTTTATACATATGGTAATGTGTCTATTTGATTATTATTAGTTCGAAATGAGATTGAGATTTTAATTAAATGCGAAAAGGAAGCCACGAGTGAGGTTGGGGGCAACTGTAATATGAACAGAGTGGCATTCAGATAGAATATGTTCATTCCTAGTATAGCAGATATTACTATAAAGTTTGTTTCCCTTTTAGACTTTCTGTGGTGTAGTTGGTAGCACCTTGGCATAGCAATTATGTGTCCTAGGTTCAAATCCCGGTCTGGGTAAAAAATATACATGTTTTCACATATGGTAATGTGCTTATTTGATTATATATATATATATATATATATATATATATATATATATATATATATATATATATATATATATATATATATATATATATATATATATATATATATGCGTGCGTGTGTGTGTGTGTGTGTGTGTGATTACCTAATTGTGATTACCTAATTGTGTTTACGGGAAAGAGCCCAAAGCTCGTATCTTCCCGTCTCCTCATCGGTTCCATTTTAGACTTAGTGATACTTATCATACCTGTCCTTAAAACAATGGATTGAGATAGCATTAACTACCTCCTCGCTTAGCCAATTCCAATTATCAACTACTCTTACACTGAAAAAGTATTTTCTTACATCCTGCAAACAAGTTTTCTTACGAAGCTTCAAACTATGACCTCTAGTTCTAGAGCCAGCCATATCAAAATATCGATCCCTATCCACTCTATCATAACCATGAAGGAATTTAAAGACTGTCACCATATCCCCCCTCACTCTTCTAGCTTCGAGTGATGGTAAGTCTAATTCCCTCAGCCTCTCATCATAACTGAGATTGCGTATTTCTGGCACCAGTTTCGTGGCATGTCTTTGAACTTTTTCAAGCTTAGCTATGTGCTTTTTCAAGTGCGGATTCCAAAAGGGGGCTGCATATTCGAGTTTTGGCCTCACATAGGTTACATAAATATTTCTGAACATTTCCTTGTCCATGTGCCTGAAGGCTACCCTTACATTTGATAAGAATGCATATGCTGCCCTTACTATGCCATTTATATGTATTTCTGGAGACAAATCTGCCAGTATGTTTACTCCTAGATCTCTCTCATTTTCTGTCTCTTGAAGTTGTACTCCAGCCACTGAGTAGTCAAGCTTGGGCCTTCTTGCACTTGTACCCATTCTCATTACCTTACATTTTGAAGTATTGAATTTCATTAGCCACTTTTCTGACCACTCATGCAGATTATTTAGATCCTCCTGAAGTTCTCTACCATTGTTCTCGTTTTTTACTTTCTTCACAATCTTTGCATCATCTGCAAACATATTCATGAATGAATTTACAGACTCTGGTAGGTCATTTACATATACAAGGAACAAAAGTGGCCCTAAAACTGAACCCTGTGGAACTCCACTACTAACTCTTCTCCATTCAGACACTGAGTGTCTTACTCTAACCCTCTGTTCCCTACCTTCTAAGTAAGTTTTTATCCATTCCAAGACATTTCCACCTATTCTAGCCATTGATTGCAGCTCTTCCATAGAGTCTAAAAAAACACACGA